>SAUA01000126.1:0-93724 GCA_004335185.1 Phoma sp. RAV-16-625
CCTCCAAACGCACCGTGTTCATGCACCAAGTGCGCGCCATCACCAGCTGGGTGGAGACCTGATCTGCGCCACTTTTTCTCCATATCACAACACAACAACAACGACAGGGATTAAAGAAGCGCTCGCAGAGTGTGCTTATATATCCTCCGGCGACACTCTCCCGTGGCAGAGAACACTGATAGGTAGAGAATAGTGATAAGTATGGTGTTGTTCGCTCAACATTGACGCATAGGCACCTTCATGAAACGCGCTCTGTGCAAGAGGTATCAACATCACAACAGAATGTACAACGACAGCAAGAGGCAGAACTTGCGGGGTAGACAGAGGCGCTAACGGAGGGAAAGATATCTCCTACAAGAGAAATGCTGGACAACCAACCACGCAGCCAACTCTGGTGATAGTTTCAAGATGCAACATAAACACCTAAGCGGAAAAATCGACTTCTACAAATTAGAGCCGAGCACATATATAATATGGACGAGAAAGGCTTCCTGATTGGAGCTGTTAGCAGATAGAAGAGGATTTAGACTTTGCTAGAAAGATCTTCCTAATGCATTCCAGGCCTTATGTGATGGATGTGTCACCACGACCCGCTTCTAGAGCTTCTTTTGTAGGAAATTAGAAAGTCAGTGATCAAGGATTGTGCTTTGCTCATACGGCTGCATCATGGTGGACAGGGTGCGGGTCAAGTTCTCGCGGGTACCATCGAGACCTTACATAGATGGGCCGACCTTGATGCAGGATTTGCTGATGTTTGTGCGCAATTTGATAATTATGGATGCTCGGAAAATCAAAGCATATAGCACAGAGAAAGCCTGTAGTCTGGTAGCCATCACATTAGCTCTATTATGAATACCGGTGGTCGAACTCCAAACACTGTCGTGCACAGTAGACCTGAGAGATAACAACGTTATATTGCCTTATAAGTAGGACTCGTTCGACACACATGAGGAATGATACTAGTGACTCAGAGTGATCGATTATCTTCCATAGGGATCTGATCTACCGGGGTGATATCTCCAGTCTTGCAACCATAGAACTGTGCAATCTCCAATGCAAAGCGCTGGGCAAACCAAGCGTCGTCCACGGTGCCACCATGGCGAATGATACCTCTCGTATGCCACATAGCTTGGATTGGGCAGTTGGAGGGGATCAACGCTCCCGCATTGCACAACTGTGTCTCGACAGCGGACAAGATGGCATCCTCACTGAAGTACCACTCATACACAAAGTTGAGTGTAAGTAATGCTATGTCTAGTTAGCCAAATGCTCGGCATGTTGTGATCGGTAGAAGAAAAAATATGCCGATAGATAGCACATACTGAGATCAGGGGAGTGTTTCATGTTGAGCTTTCGATTCTTCTCGGCGATCTCCGGCGTCCAGATAACATCAAAGTACTGTTTGCCCTTCTCTGCACGCTTCTTCTGGATAGAAGCATCGCCTAGAGAGTCATAGCTATTTGTCGAACAGTCAGTACCGAGGATAGAAGGCGGATCCCTCACGATAAAGGCGTCTTACCGAGGCGAGTAGGTGTCGATATGATCATCGTCCAGAATATGGAATATCGGAAACAGGGCCTGCAGACACCTTGGAACACCAAAAAGTGCACTCTCTTTCAAGATTGCTTCTTTGATACGGCGCTGAACAATGAGCTCGTCCTGTAGCTTGAGGCCCTCAGTGGCCAACTTGTACAACTTCACAGAATCTGGTCCGCAACTAGACGAAGCCATAGCAGCAGCCTAATATGTTAGCTAGATGATCGCGATTGGGCTGTAGTAAACATACGGCGACAAGGTACCACTTAGCAGTGGTTGGATCAGAGGCATTCTCTTTGGCCTTCCAGTCCTTCAAGATATCTTCAATGGCCATAATGCTGGGTCTGTGATTTATACTGGAAAGTTAAGTTGTATGTATGGGACAAGAGTGATAGTAAAGCAACAGCGTTATCTGAAGGTACGGCTGGCATGCATGTTATTCTACCAAGAAACTTTATTCTATCCAGCTGAGCCGACGTCATTCCGGAAGACCGGAGTCCTCTAGAGTCGAATATTCGGATCATTCGGAAGTTCGATATCTAGAGGGTTTTAAGGCCCGCAGAACAAGTGAGAACGAGCTATCTTACTAAAAAAGTGCCGGATACTTCAATGGTCCGGGGCGGAGAAATCAAGCCTAATCGCCGGCCTTCCTAACTTCCGTCCTGCGTCGATGCAAGACCGTATATCCAATAACTTTAACATATTTCAGAATAATGTGGGTCCGAGAATGAGTATTTGACCACAAAGGACGAGCCAGTGCTAATAAGTCAGGCTGTTGTATCACACCCACAAAACACCCTTCTCGTACTGTGGTTCTTTGTCGTTTGTTACATATACATGCTCCAGCTCAGTTGCACAGGCGGACCACACAAAGAGCAGACTATCGTGTCTGGTCCTCTTGACTTGAAGGACCCCACTACTCATAACATTATCGCGAATGTTAACGTCGTCAATTCTCAGTGCAGCAATCTGCGCTTGGAATCCGTCCTTGAGCGCACCGTCACACATGTGCATGGTCTCGCGAGAGAGACTAAACTCACTACCGACAATTGGATGATAACTCGGCTTTCCCTAACAACGATTCGACCAATATCCTCAGGTATTCAACATGTGCGTGGGTTCGATGTTAAGCATGCAAATAGTGATTAATAATCAGACATAGGAACTTTTTCTACTCACACATGTGCTGGGCTTTCTCTCGTCATAGATTCGATTAACCCTCCTAAACCGGAAGGCAGCACGAAAGGTACTGTTCTCTGACCTTTCCAGACGCATGAAGCCCATCAAGCTGGCCAAGGCAGCCTTATATCGCATGTTTCAGAAAGGGAGCCTCTGCTTGTGCTTTGCACCATGAAGGACATCGACGGGAACAAGATCCCGAACCATCATCCATACCGACTAAGTCACATGCATTCAATGTGAAGAAAGGCGGAAAACGATCCCCTCATAACGTAGGTCGATTTTTGATCGTACATTGATCTTATAGTGAGTGCTCTCTACCGGAAGGATGATCCTTGCAAAACGACTGATGCAGTGTTTGGTGCCAAATATCCTGTAATAGTCTCGTTCAAGAAAGTCGAAGATGAACACCAGGCAAAGACTTACGGCGTCAAGACCGGGTCTGCTTCCATCTCTCATCATCCTGTCTTGGTCACAGACCAAGCCGCAGCAGAGTTACAGAGGCAAAAGGCAGAAGAGTTGATACTTCGGATAAGCGATGGTTTACCCGTTCCTGAAGTAGAAGAGGGGCCAGAGTGCGATCAGATGGAAGCCAGTCATTTGCGTAAATGGTTCATTGTCTCCACACTTCACTACAGAAATGTTGATGTTGAGTGAGTACCGAACTCATCATTATAAAGATCGTCGAACAGAAAAGCAGAGTTGTCCAGAGCTGCTAAAGTAGTTGTTCCTGTTGTGAAGTCCTGTAGCAAACCAGGGTCTAAGAGCGATGCAAATAGCGGTCCGGGGTCGTGGTCATATCCATTTGCAGCAAAGTGCTTCTGAGAAATACAATGATCTCGATTTGGCGTCAAGCCACTGCCCTCTGCTAGGGTTTGTGGTTCATCATCGTCCGCCTGATCTGTCATGCCAGGTGCGATAGAAATGGCCGCACCGCGCTGACTACTCGACCGGGCGATCTGTAAACCTTCTCGTAATAGTTGAGCACTCCGAAGAGCAACGGTGGCCTCCTGCATTGATTGCAGGATAGTTTGGGCTTTGATGACGTCGTTCAGAAGATCTTCACTACTCACAGCAGTAGCTCGGAGCATGACAACATACAACACGATCATCCCTGCATACGTGACGTAGGTAGAATTGTACCACCAAGTGCGGAAGTAGTGACGATGGGCGTACGCATCGTACAGGACCTGGATTGTCTCTCGAGCGGCGTCCAGACATGATCCAACATGATCCGAGAGGCCCACTTGCCTCTGGTCCGTAGATGGCGCCAAGAACAGCCGGTGCGCCATGATCCTCGCATTCAAGTATCTTAGATGTAGAACGATGTTCTGTTTTGCAGCCCAATCTGCTTCTCGGAAAGATACGCTACCAAAATTCAGCCATTCTGGTAGCCTGGATTTCCAATTGCCAAGAAGAGTGTCAAGCTCGTTTGCTAGAACGGACTTTTCCGTCAATGTCAGTCCTTTCGAATCGTAGTACAGCTCTTTAGATATGCGCCGAAGAATGGCGGCGAAATGTACCATCTCATTTACCATGGCAACGCTTTTGCTCTCGCTCTCGGGAGCATCAGGACTTCCATCATTTTGATCTTGAATGAGAGGCAAGGGTATTTGGTAGTTGTGAGGCTTCCCCAAACTATCTCTTCGCCCTGCACTGCAACTCATGTCGATCTCATGAGAGTAGATGCACCACCAGGTCCGTCGCGCAGCTCTTCGATCTTCTGCTGATGTTGACATAGACTCGTTCGCGAGACCAATAGCAAGGGCGGTGCGCACTGCTTGACCACAATACATGTAGCAAGGGTGTGGCATGTGGGAATTCTGACAGTAGAGCGACTTTATTGGATTTAGCTAGTGTCTCCCAAAGTGGTACAAGGGTAGTAATTACCATAAGGAGAAGCGTTTGCGCGCTTTCCATAGAGCATGATTCGGAAGTATCCCCCAGGAGATTCTTAGACTTTCGAAAGTAGATTCGTGAAATCATCTGGGAAGAAACTACCTGCTCTGAGTTCTCCGATTGTGCCAACTGCGCTATGCATGATTGCATGTCTGGTCCCAGACTCGTGATGACGTTGCTCCCAGCTACAAGTGCCCCAACTGCCACCACGATATTATAAAGCGCGAAGAAATGTCTGAAGCGTTTGTGTTTTTCGATGTTTGTGTGTGTGCCACAAACATCTCTCTTGCAACGTGCTTCAAATGAAACTGGATCAAGCATTGGGTGGAGGTGGTGTAAGTTATCCAAGAACACATGAATGTACACCTGTTCCAGCCGTCTTTTTGAAGTCTGAGTAGAGAGTTCTGTGACACCTCGATTACTCAGGGTTGTGAAATTACGTGCAGTATTTGCAAGGTTGGCGGTACGCTCACTTTGAGTTATTTGCGGAACGACTATCGGGCTCCTAAGCTCAGTCGACTCTGGAAGGCCGTCCAACGCACGGCTGTGTGTTATTACAGGATCGCCTGCATCGATTTTTTGGTCATTCATGACGCCGAGAGGTGTTCTTGGCCTTGATGGCGGTGAGAGCATCTCCTCGTTTGACAGTAGGTCGATTATAGAAACTCGATCCTGGGACAAAGCGATCAGACCTGAGCGGGTATCGTACTCGTCAGCAATCGAAAGACTGTTTCCACTTGAAGTGGTAAACTCATCGTTATCGCCGATGCTGGCAGAAAAGATACATGACGGGGATCCACGGCCGTTGGAGTTTACATATCTCGGAGTATGGTGTTGTCGGGCAAACGCAGAGAGCTGATTTAAGAGCACAAAGTTGGATGATGTCCCGTAGAACTCCGTCCCATGAGTGCGTTTGTTAACGTCTCCCACTATATCCAAGCCATCCACAGATAATGTTTGGGGTGCATGGCCTTGTGCCTTAAATTAGTAAAACTCATGCAAGGAAGAAAAATGCAAAAAACTTACGTTTGCCAGATGATGCGCTTTGTTGTGGCTGCCCCAGTAGCTCGCTCTGGTTCGGTCGATGGCGGCCGGTAATCATGAATGCTGGAGACGAGAGATCACTGTCTCTACCTATAGTGCCTCTTTGAGCCTGCTCCTTGGTCGGATTACTCTTTTTGCGGCCACCTTGCCTCCTGACACCGTATTCACAGTCGACAAAGTGCTTGGAGCAATTCGAGCACGGCTGTTGCTGGTTGCATTTGGCTTTCTTGGCACGGCACCACTGACAGGCATGGCTCGCTCGTGGTAAACTGCGGCGTCCGCTTGTACCGAAACTTGCAGCCTGACGCGGGCTCTGCTCTGGTTGTAACATGCTTCTTGTCTCGATGCTTGCTTTCAAGTCAGGAAGGTGGGTTTCGGATGTCATCAATGCCCTACTTAAACGGTTCGGATGATTATAATCGCCGAGCCTATTTACTTACATGACCATGAAGGTGGAGTGCAGGGATCTCCAAACGCGTGCCGTACCCCGACGGGCGATGTGGGACACACTCCTTCTCTGCGAGTGGAGCGTCGAGCACGGCTTTCGTAGACAAGTTCAGAAGAGCCTAGGTTAACCTATGAACAACTCCGCGCTCGCCAGCAGACTTGAGCAATGTCGCGGGGGACTGTTGAGCTGATTGTCGGAACGAAAAGCGGGATGAGAGGGATGGTGCACGAAACCCACCATGTTCCCATATAAATCATTCGCGGAAGCGCCGGGAAGTGGATCAGTAGTGTCGGGTCGGTCCGAAAATGGGGGTTGCAACTGAAAAGAGAGGCCCGATCCTTGATTTCGCGCTGTTTTGCTGTACTATTACCCTGTGAACGACTAACTGTTAGAAGCTAGGAATTCTAAGTGCAGTAAATTTGAAGGTGCCGACGAAGTCAAGTTTCCTAACGACCAATTAGCTCCAGAAAACAGCAAATCAAAGTCAAGGTATTTGATTACAACTTTCAGTCAACTTAGATCAACATCGCTTCTGTTCTAATAGCATGAATTTGCGCTTGGGGGGTCGCAAATAGATAATCTATCACTAGAGGTCTTAAGCACCAACACATGGTTTTCTTCCTTTCATAGAACATGCCTCCATCCTCGTTGTGAACAGAGCTAGGAAGTAGAATAGTATGCTCGGCGTGATGAAGATTATTATATCGCCGTTGGTAGGGCCAGCAACGGCTTCTAAATGTCCTCATCTGGAGCAGAGACCCCTAGCAGCCAACCAAGGCCTTTAAAGACATAGAGTTTGCCTCGCGTGACAACTCCAGAGCAGACACTGTGATGAGATGCCCACAAGGAAAACCAGGATATGCAATTAGTCTGGTCGTTCATTCTCTCTAAGGGCCCTCTAGTAGATAAGGCCGTCACCCTTCACTGAACCTTGCCCGCAGACTTGAATGTTGACAGTGGGAAGGCCCCTGTGTGAGTCCTTAGCGTCGAACGGCGAATAATCCAGTGAGCAAGTGTCCGGCTGAGAAAGCACAGTGAAGATAGCAAAGCTTCCGAAGTTCAAGCTTTGTTGAGTCTGTGCATTCTTTCATACCACTTGTTGCTCGCTCTTGTTGTGTTAAGATTTGCGTGTATACCTCGTGGCAGAAAAGAGAATGATTGTACTAGAGTGCTTGTAGTAGCTTCTTACTATTTATTGCAGCTGTGTTACAAACGGCCAGTGATACTACTCTATCTAAGCCCGTTTCAACGCAATAGAAGAAGACAATTGCACATATCTGAAGCAGTGTGTCAAGCCCAGTCTTTCGCTGTTTGTAATTGCTATAGAAAGAAAGAGTGTAAAGCATATTCCGGAAAGGAACAGTGTAGACTACGCAAGGCCCACAAAGCCCGCTTTTGCGGATGGCTGGGAAGACCAAGCTTCATTGTAGAGATTCAATGCTGGCAATTCGGAATGACTGTACCTATTCTCCCACGACCTTGAGGATGAGGGCCTCCCGAAGATTATTTCGAATCAAGCATCATCTCGGAAGCGGCCTAGGACCTGTTCGAAAGATCATCAACCAGCCACACGCAGCTCACACTATGCGATGTTCAGTGCGGGCCTTGCCGTAGTGCGATCATAGGCTTCCCGGCGTCATGTTCATTGGTGTTGAGTTTTACCACCAAGCGGCACACCCCACCAAGCAACTCATCTCCAGTACGATCACGTGTATTTCAATATATTACCCTATGGAGATCGACTGGTAACTTGCTTGATTTTAATACCGACGACTCAATAACGCGGCTTCACGACTAGTAAGTGGAAGTTGTGCAATGATACTCAAGAACCATACAGCTATTTGCAAGCAGATTTGAAAGGCTCATAAAAATATAGAACGCGCTTGTTGTGTGGTTGTACAACAAGTCTACGGCTAATACCATGCCTAACAAGCGCTACGCTCCTGGATCTAGGCTCTCTAAACGCCACTGATTTAGCGTTGCTGTAGAACCCTCTGTGTGCGGATGACTGAGCCCAAGAACACGTCCCTGCACTTGGATACATTTCTTCATCAGTGACGAAGCCTCCTGTCGGCGACCTTGTGACCTGAGTGTGAACGCGAGGTTGGCCATTGCTGTTAGCGTGTCTGGATGATTATCTCTAAGTACCCTCTTTCTTGCCTCTATGACACATGTTTGCAGCGTCTCGGCGTCTGCAAACTTTCCTTGGCTCCATAGTACCGACCCAAGGTTGCTAGCGCTGGTGAGCGTGTCAGGGTGCTCTGGCCCAAGCACATTCTTAAACCCCTCTAGCGCTTGTTGATGCATCGCTTCTGCCTCCTCGTACCTGTTCTGGCTCTCCAACACTAACCCAAGGTTGCCGACGCTAATGAGCGTGTCTGGGTGCTCGCGCCCAAGCATCTTCTCTCTTCCTTCTAGCGCTCGTTGATGCATGGCCTCTGCCTCCTCATTCTTGCCCTGCCTCTCTAGCACCAACCCAAGGTTGCTGATGCTGGTAAGCGTGTCAGGGTGCTCTGGCCCAAGCACTTTCTCTGAGCCGTCTAGCGCTTGTCGATGTATCGCTTCCGCCTCCTCGTATTTGCCCTGCCTCTCCAGCACCGACCCAAGGTTGCTGACGCTGGTGAGCGTGTCGGGGTGCTCTTTCCCAAACACTTTCTCATATCCCTCTAACGCTTGTCGATGCATCGCTTCCGCCTCCTCGTACTTGCCCTGCCTCCCCAGCACTAACCCAAGGTTGCCGACGCTAATGAGCGTGTCTGGGTGCTCGCGCCCAAGCACCTTCTCTCTTCCTTCTAGCGCTCGTTGATGCATGGCCTCTGCCTCCTCATACTTGCCCTGTCTCTCTAGCACTAACCCAAGCTTGCTGGCGCTGGTGAGCGTGTTAGTGTGCTCTATCCCAAGCACCTTCTTAAACCCCTCTAGCGCTTGTCGATGCATCGCATCCGCCTCTTCGTACTTGCCCTGCCTCTCCAGTACTGATCCCAGCTCGCTGAAGCTGTTGAGCGTATGCGGGTGCTTGAGTCCAAGCACCTTCTCCCTCACTACTATTGCACTGCGCCCAAACCGCTCCGCTTCTGCATACTGACCCATTAGCATCATGTACCACGCCGTACTGGACGCGATCGTCGCTCGGTCCAGCCTCGACTTGTCGTCCGTGTCCGTTCTGTAGCCAAGCACCTTCGTCGAGTGTGGAAGCAGAGCCCGACAAGCTGCCCACGTTTCGTGCTCCCCGTCTGGAAACTCCGCGGCCATAATCCGCAGCGACGTATTCTGCCACACGGCAATTTGACCGTGCAACTTCACCCACTCTCGCGTCGCCAGCTGCACCAGACTGTGCATCTCAAACAGCTGCTCCTGGAGTCGCACTTCTGACTGCTCTCTAGCCTGTGTCCTGACTAGAGAGAGGCGCAACAACGGCCCTACAGCTTCTGTGAACTGCAGCTGGCTTCTGCCCTCATACAGTATGCGCTCGGGGATACCCTGTCTGTCAAACATAGTCATCAGCGAGAGCAGGTCTGCCGCCTCGGGCCTCATCTTTCGGATCTGCTCGAACGACAATTGCCAGGTAGTGATGACCGCGCTTGACACACTGGCGTCTCGCCGAATGTCTCTTGCCTTCTTGTCGTTCAGAAGGTGCGCTTGGTTCTCCTCGCTCTCGCGGAATAATTCAAGATACGCAGCAATATCCACCATCGGTTCGTTTGCTGTGATGTATGCGGCTGCATGCGTAACGGCAAGAGGGATGCCTTCTAGCATCTTGACAAGCGCTCTCGCATTGCCTTCAGACGACTCGTCCACCCGCGTCTTCGACTTTAATAACGTCAGTGCGTCTTGCTCGCCCATCGGTTCCACATCTACCACGTTGTGTCTCGGCCCCACTAGGTTCATAGCGGCGACCCGATCTCGCGAGGTGACAAGTATCCACCCATTTGCCGTTTGCGGGAGGAAGCTCGCCAGCGGCGCTGCCATCCCCGCTTCCGTAGCGTCACTCGAGCCGTCAGTGGCGCTGGGAGAGGCGAACACGCGATCGTCGTCAGCATTGTCGACGATCATCAACCACCGCCCATTCCTCTCGTTGCAGAGCCAGTTGTACACTAAACGGAGGATGTTCGTGTTGGGATTGTCGCGCCCCGGCAGCTCGATCCTGGCTGCAATCTCTTGATAGGCTTGCTTGAACCTGGCCGCGTTGCTCGCGTGCACCCAGAACACCCACAGCTGCGGCGCAGTCTGCCTGGCTCTGTACGCGTACTCGATTGCGATTTGCGACTTTCTGCAAGCATAGTAAGCATATGTCTATGACGGCTTGTGCTCAAGATTGCTTACCCTACACCTCCCAGACCAACAAGTGCTGCCCGGCTGTGACCGGGCAAAGCCGAGCTACTGTGTATCTCCTCAAGCTTCGCAAGAGCATCCTCTCGGCCCACAAATGCACTGTCTCGTGCAAAAGGTACCATGTTGCACGGCTTAGGCTTGTTTTGCGCTTGTGCTAGAAGCCGGTGTTGTCAGCTAGATATCAATGCAACAGCAGCTAGATACATCAAGCTTCATCTTTGACAGAAGATAGATTCGAAGTGCCTCAGCTACATACCAAAGCGAGCTGCTACAACAGCTGGAGCGTTCTGCTCAAACTGCCTAAGCTTGTCTCGCGCACTGCTGTACCCGCGAGCGTTCTTGCTGTCAAACTTGACGATCATTGAGTGGTCGGCGTCTATAGGGATCTTCTCCTCTATCGCGTCTGGTAGCTGGAGAAGCGCCGAGTCGCTGTCTACTGCTGTGACGAAGTCGCCGGAACGCTTCCATTGCTTGCTCTCGCCGTCCTGTACACTCGTCAGCGACCTGCTCGCGCTTTGCTGGTCTTGTAGCATTTTACAAGCTGCAGCTGCCGCGTCTGGCCTGTCTCGTAGAAGCTCACCACCTTGCGGTCTTGAATGAGATTTCTAAAGTTGTCTAGCTGCGATGCTAGTAGATCAGACTTCTCCTTGATCTGCTCCAGTAGTCCTCTGCGCGGATGACCGTTCTCCCCAGCAATCATCTTCTGGATGTCATCCACCACGAGCCCTCTGTGCGGGATACCAAACAGTAGCATTCCGTATGTTGCTCTGTGGAGGGCTGCTATCGTTGGATGATCTTCTGTTATCTGAGCCGCTTTGACGAGACACTACGCTGCTGCTTAGCCGTGTACACGCAGCTTGTTCGGCGTGCGACCTACATGCGCGAGTATGATGCCACCGAAGCTGTGCGCGACAAAGAAGAGCGGCCGCTGTCGTAGCTAACGCGTTGCCACTGTTAGCCTTGCGCTCACGCAACCGTATAGAACTACAATGTTGACGACAGCCCGCCCCTCTACTCACCTCCTCTGTACCCCGTACTTTCTTCAACTCCTCCAGCAGGCCCCGCCCGTAGTCCATGATCGTGTCTACCCCGTGGCTCGACAGCTTCGAGTTATAGCCGTAAATCATGGTGCGGCAGCACGGCAAGTCTTTGCTCAGGAAGTCGCGCAGCCACATACGCCCAAGGTTGCCTTTGCCGCGCCACGAGCCGTACGCATGGCCGTCGAGGCCGGTGATAGCGATCACACTGCGCGCTTAGAGTCAGCAGCTAGACAGCAAGAACAGACAGCAACGCCGGTCTTGACTGCTCCGCAAAGAGAACGCTACGTACTCAGCAACCACCGGCGAGTCAGTCTGCGGCGTGTATAGTTGGGTGAACCCGAAGAAGTGCTGGTCGAAGTTGATGTCCGTGTCGCCCACCTCCAGCTGCCACTCGGCCAGCGGATTGGCTGTCAGCCCAGACAGGAACACTGGCATCCCGCCGCGGCATTCCACCAGCGCGACCTTTTCTTCGTCGCTGTAGCACGAAGGCACAACAGCCACTTTGATATCTATCTTTTCCTTCTCTTCATTTGTCAGGTCGTCGGTGATGGCGTCCTTTAGCGACGTCGCCAGCTCCTCGTCAGGCTGCAAGGCTGCGAGGCCTGTGGCGCGCAGCACGGGTCCCTTCTTCGCGGCGGCCATGGTGATTCAGCGATGTATAGTCAACCGCAATGAGAAGCGTGGTAGCGTCTACAGCCTGGTGGTCGCGAGCAGGCCGGCGGAGGATGGGTTGGTGAGCAGAGGGTTCGTAGCATCGTGGGCAGTTGGTGGGCTGCCATCGCTGGGCTGGCTGCGTGGGCTGCGTTGCATGGCTGTCAGCAGACAAGACGGTACGGGCAAGGCGCGTGCAGGAAGGACATGACATGATGTATGGCAAGGCTGGCTGAACGTGTGCCAATCAACGTTATCGATCGAGGACGACCCTCGGTTGCGCGAGGTGTCGTAGCGCGTCTTAACTCACGTCAGCTGTCTAGCGCAGCCTTTTGGCGAGCGTGGGGCCGTCCCTCCCATGTGCAACCGCGCGAACGTAGCGCCCGTGGCGGCCGGCCCCGTTCTCGAAGCGAAGCGCGGCCCTCCCGCCATGTCTGGCCTGCATCGAGCCAGCTAAGCTCGACGCAACTCTTCAACCGATGTAAGCTCGCGAGCGTTCTGTATTCGACACCATGTTCAGTCACGAGAAATCTCTCCATTGCAGCAGTCAACAATGCCGACACGCGGTAACCAGTCCGTCCCGTCAGGCACCTTGCCAGCAATCCATCATCGTTCTTCCACTGCACAGCTGACTATAAGAAAGTGTGCTCCACCTGTGTCAAAAATCAACCTTTGTCGAAACTCCACTGTGACGGCTACTCGAACTAGGCCGATCTTTCCTGCTATTGCCTATCAAGGAAGCCATTTTGTACGGCCCAACAAACGTCCTGCTGATTACGTGGGTCTCGATCTGAAGACACCAAGACTCGACGCCATTCACCATCATCTCTGGCTCGCGGGCTTGCCAAATGCTGCCAGGCCTTTGCACAGACAGAAGCTTCTTGGGCGCGACATACTTGTCACAGAAGACCCAGACGAGCATTTGGTCTGGTTCGAGGCTCAGATCTTCATCAAGCCACTGCCAGAGTACTTGCTAGACTACGACTACTGGGACAAGCATCTCTGCGCTGATGAGGACCTTCACCAGTCTGCGTGCGGTCTACTGCTGTCCTATGCGTGGCTTGTGCGCCACAAGAGCGATCTTGTCATTGCACACGAGATTGGTCTCCTGTCAAAGAGTGTCGCATGGCCAGATTGGGTAGAGTTCCTGGACGTCTTCCTCGATAATATCAACTTGGTCTCTCTCAGCGACGTTAGCAAGCGCTACAAGTATGGAGAACTACGACTCAGTCGCCTCAACACCATTTACAGGCTCATGCCGCCTGCACACTCGCTAAAGAACTTGGTTCGGGGCTACAGAGCAGGATCCACCTGGTACAATGCATTCTTTGGGCGCCACTTCAAGTGGACGCTGGCTTTGTTCGCCGTGCTCTCCGTTCTGCTTTCAGCGCTGCAAGTCGGTCTTGCAACATCAGCGCTGCAGAACAACCGCAACTTCCAACGGGCTTCATATGGCTTTACTGTAGCAGCGCTGATTGCTGTTGCAGCAAGCATAGTTGCTATCTTTGTCGTCTGGCTGGTGTTGTTCTGGTATCATCTCCTGTCTTGCTGGTGGTACGATCGGAAGATGGAACACAAAAGACAAGCAAGAGTACTGTTGCCTTGAACAGACTTGCTTGTACTTTTTCGATACTAATTCAAATATATAGAGAATCCTTATTTTGATATCTCTTAAGTAAGAAAATCCTATAGGCTAGGCCACCTTTGTCTAATTATCTTTCAATAGGTTCTGATTATCTGTAGTTCAGGTTCTGCCAATACCTTGCGCTGGGAGATGTTCAACCCGCCATCCGCCTCCGCCTCCTTGGTAGCTACACCCTGGCTTTCGCCCACGGTCCCTAGAACGAGCGTCAACGCGTCTTGTTTTGCAATCGTCAGCTTCAACGCGTTGGTCGAAGAGCCTGCTCAGCTCAGCCTTCTGACTCTACTCGACTGAGGATTCCCTTCCTCAACGGATCACTGTCTCACGAAATGCTCGATCGGTCGAAACAAGGCCGTAGTCACGGCGTGCAACAGATGGATGTGAAAGAATTGTTTGTCTAGGCCTGCCTCTTCCGGCGTGATATACACTCAGACGCATCAACCTCTGTCTAACCCTTGCACAACCTGGGGTCTTGATAATACACGCGCATCGCGAGTTGGGCAGGCGTTGATAGTCACACCAGAGTGTCTGCCTTACAGCGCCTAGCGATCCACGCCTTGGGGTCAAGCACACTCGAACTCTTCCCAGCTACGACCACACACACACGCAGGGACAGTGAAGGAGACACGACTAACCTCCGTCGATGGCAGTAGCAACCTCTCGGGCGGCGAGAAATGGCCGCTGTCATGACGCCCTTTGCGATAAAGCGTCTAGCAAGAGTGAGAAGCAAACTCTTCCTTGGTGTACGCTGTGCGACCTCTCCAGAGTACCTCCTCACCCATCATCGTCACGGATTTCATACTATGACGTATTGGTCTGTGGTTTTTTTTAGCAAGGAGGACTTTCATCGCTCGTGAATGTGGTGAGGTGACGCTCGCTAGCTGCCCTCTATAGCCTGCATCGCTTCCTACATCTCGCACGATTTAGACTCCTGATCTTGATATTCTTCGAGTCCGCCGGCGCACCTCCTGTTGAGACCCGGATGCACTCAACGTGACTACCACTCTTAGACCCACCAGCAATTGTAAGGTTGACGAGTGCGTTCGCGTCGTCGTATGATGCAGGTGCCGTAGTTGTTAGAGTGGCGTTGGACGAGAAACACTGTGTGCAGGCGAGAGACAATTCCAGCAGTGAGCTGTAAGATTATGTAGACGTGGATCCGTTCAGCGTTAAGAGTGTTATACCATAGCTGTTCTGCGCATATGGTGTAGACGAGGTGGCCCATTGATTGCTTGCTTGCTTGATGGAAAAGAGTCTCGTCCGGTCCTTGCGGCCTGACTAATCATGTGGCGCGCATAGAGACAGCTGAACGAGGCTTGGCACGCTTAATCCAGGCAGCCTCGAGAGCCGCGGCCCTCGTACCTCTCGTGTCTTCCCCGCCCACATTCAGCACCACACACGGAAAGACCGTGCATATGCGCATCTCACTTCTCGCCCATGCTACGCAGAAGCAGCGGCATCGGTTGATGATCTTGCTTGCTGGATGCATGACAAGCTAAGCCACCCAAGCGCGTTGCGCAGATGCAGCACCTCCACCTGCGCAATTTGAACCTGGCCAACTATCGAGAAAGCAACACTGCCGGCTCAATATAGTGGGTTCTACTATGACTTCTGGCTGTCCAGGCGAAGAGTACAGGATCCAACCGTCGCTCATGCCGTTACCAGCCTAACGCCATCCACGTCAAATCCAGTGGTCGCGCTCGTCCTCACACCATGCCGACTTTTTTGCTTGCGACGAGTGCTAAGAAAGGTTTCCATTGGTCGTAGAGCCTTCCGGTCACCAATAATGCACCAGCGCACACTTGTTGTACCTTGCAGACGGCCGCGCCGATCCAGCCTCAGCAGCCTCGTGTTGGACCGCGCTAGACAGCCTCGCTACCCCGCTTAAGTCTACTTCTCTGCAGTCTCCCGTCCCCAATGTGGCATCTCAGCTGTGCTCAACCGCGCTGGTGAGCAGGGCTTTCTTAAAAGGTTCGGACCAGTGTCTCGCGACCAACCAGTTCTGGCCAGATCTCCACGTTCTCACGTTCTGGGTCGAATTTCCACGTTTTGGGAGCCACGTGCCGTCGCCTGTTCGCCCGTTCCTCTCTGACCTCTACTCAACTCATGCACGCAAGAACATCACCCTACTATTTCTAGGATCAGGGCATCATCTTTATCTGATCGACAACTTCAAATCTCAACAAGAAGCCTGAACGGTGCTGAGGAGTTTGTCAGTCATGGCGACGTTGCGCTTGATTGCCCAAGCTTTTGACCTATGGACGCCTCTCTAGACCGCCTAATGCTTAGCGAGAGCCTTATACTATCGCGAATCCTCTCTCTCGAAGTGGAGTCTCCATTTGGCGTACACGGCTCCAGATCTCCAGGGTGGGGCAGCTGAGCTGTAAAGCCCTGCAGAGCACAGTTCCTCACGGGGCGTCCGTGTGCCTTTTACCAAGGCTGAGATGGCGGCGCTGACTATACCGCAGCGGGGTGACCATGAGTACACTTCAGCAAGCCCCGAATCTTGCGTGCTTTGGTTCCATGAGTATAGGGCGGTCGAGATGTTGAAGCCCTCGGTGTCACCGCTTCTGTATACGAGCGGGGAGTCAAGTATAAAGACGGTCCACCCTGAGGTCTTCATGGAGCACTTCCAACAAGACTATCTTACTGTTTATCCAGGAGGTCAATCCCGTCAGCATGCGCAGTCTCACTATCGCTGCCCTTGCTGGGCTCAGCAGTGTTGTCTCTTCTCAAACCATTGATCTAGCCTACGTAAATGCGCAGCCTGATCCTACCTACACGATCGTCCCCGATCAACGTGCTCAGACAGTCACATACAACCAGGACTCGGCCATCGCCTCCGTAGTCGCCGTCGCCCTCCAGACACCGGTCCCCGATCCTGGCGAAGGCGCTCTTCACAGTCGCAATGTTTTCGGCAAGCGTGCCGGACCTTGCGAGGATCTCCAGAACAATGCCAACACTTACAACGCAAAGCTCGACCCTGCGGAAGCTTTCTTGGCGGACGAAACCCTCCAAAAACAGGCCAAGGATGCCAAAGTACCCGCCGGCTACACACAGGTCTACTCCAACCTGCAGAAGTCCGCTTCTGCCAACGGCTACATGGGGTGAGTCCTCCCGAATTCTTTTCTCTTGACACAACTAACCACCCTCCAGCTACACTATTATGGCAAGCTACGATGTCCAGTCGTGTGCAGACAAGTGCTCCAAATCTCTCGGTTGCCAGGGTTTCAACACATATTTCGAGCGCAGCCCTAGCAAAGCACCGGCGGCCGGTTGTCAGGATCCTCCGGGTAGCGCCAACCCATTCTGTGTGCTCTGGGGTGGCCCGGTATCAAAGGAAAATGCTCTCAACGAGGGTCAGTGGCGCGAGAAGTACCATGTTGTGATCACAGCATCAAACGGCTATGTTCTTACGTCCTCGCTCGACCCCCTGTCTGGCAAGGCCATCAACGCGCCCCTTGACTGCAACAAGAACGACGCTTACATGGGTATGCGCCTCCTGACTGATAATGCACCCTTCGATCCGCAAAGGTGCGCCGCCATCTGCGAGGCCACAACTCAGTACAACATCGACCACCCTGAGGCTGACAAGGCTCCCCGTCTATGCAAATTCTACAACACCTACATCTTGAACAAGAACTACATCTCGCAAGGTCAAGCATGTTCCATGTACACCCAATACTGGGACCCCAACACTTACGCCACGAACGACGGCCAGTGGGACGGACAAGGGAACCGCTACACCATCTCCTCGAGCACGTTCTTCGCAAACAAGACCGATATCGTGACACCTGTTTGCCCGGCTGACATCGACAAGCTCAAGACGAACTTGGACGCGACGTCCTTCTGCGCTTCGTACATTTCTTACGTTGCACCTACTACCGCCACTGTCACTGTGGGCGGTGGTTCAACCACTATCGAAGCTTGTGGGCAACCTACCGGACGCATCAGCAAGCGCGACGGTAGCGATCCCGCATTGATCGAAGCTGTTGTCGGTGTTTTTCCCAGCAAGGTCGATAATATCGCTGTCACCGGCACGGAGCCTGCCCTTGCCACCCTTCCCGCTCAAGCTGCCACCGATTCCGAAGCTCTTGCTTCAGCCACCTCGGCTGCCATTGCGCAATTAGAGGGCACTGCTGGTGCCGCTATCTCCTCCGCCACACCAGCACCCTCAAGCACACAGGGGGATGCGTCTTCCATTCCCACTGCTACCGACGCATCGAGCATCCAAAGCAAGCCTGCGGCCGCTACCACTAACGCTGCTACATCGTCGGCACCTGCTCAGAAGCGCGCGGCCTCCACACCTGATGCGCTTGCTGGCCGTAACCCGATCGAGATCTCTAGCGCCTGCTCACGGATTGTCGGGAGCAGTACCCCCACCGTGACGGTCACCTCTGCTGCATCCACTGCTACATCGTACAGAAAGTGTAATAACTTCCCCGCTAAGTGTCTGGCTAGCTCGCCTGCCAGGGCCTTCGCTGGGGACTTTGATGGTGCCGCTGTCAGCATCGATGATAACGTGTACACACTTGTGCTGCCATTCCAGGTTTGCATCTACGATACGTGCAGCACCAAGGTCAACCCCACTTCAAACGGTATCATTTCACTGGCTGAATACCGTAATATTGGCTATGCGAATGATAGGGGTCTCCCCAACTTCGGAGGCAAGGCTGTAAGTACATTAGATTCACGGATTTCGATCGCCTTCTCACACTTAGCAGGTATTGGCCGCTCTTTGGCAAGACATGTACATCTACCAGGATGAGTCTCAGTACATGTCCTTCACCACATGCGGTGATGTAGGCAAGCGCTCAGTCACCTTTGACTGGCGAATCAGCGCATTTCAGGACGTTCCTCAGTTCTACAGATTCTCTGCAACCTTCTACGAGGACAAGCCTGGCCGTATTCTGCTCCGGTACTTCGAGCTCAGTGACAGGGGCACAGGAGCTACGATCGGCATCGAGGGCACAAGGAAGGGGAAGAGTAAGTGCAATAACCTTGGTCGACGGGACAAAATCGCTAACGTTGGCCAGCTACCTCGGCGACATACTCGCAGAAGAAGCCCGTTTCGAACGGTCTTGCGATCGTTTGGGACCCTGCATCGCTCTCTTGGAGCACTACTACTTAGATGCAACGTATATAGACGGTTTTGGACGCGAGTTACGATATTCAATGACATTGCAATTTCTCTTTCTTAAAGACGAGCCCAACCTGGCTGAAGGTACGAATCAGGTCTTCTGCACGGACCTTCACTACCCTTTGAAGCACAGTAATATGCCAGGCACTGTTCTCGGTCACAATCTTGATATCCTGTTGGTTTACCGCTGACTCCCTGGCTGATACCTCGATCGCCCTGCGTGTGCTATGCTTGCACCAACCGCTAAAAGCGGCAACGATGCAGTGAAAATATGGTCTAGGTCGACGTGCAAAATCAGCGCTGCCGAATCAGGCCCTCGGGGCGGAACTTTATGTCTATATAGGCAAGGGCCTTGCTGCTCACCGCCTTCGCAAGATGCAAATGAATCTCGCCAGTTAAAGCTGCGATGAAGACATCAAATACAACACGTGAAGAGAACAGTCTCGTCGAATTAGGATAGCTGAAGCGCACGGGTTTGAGCGTTCTTTGCTGTCGCGAAGAAGGTAAGGCAGCTGTTTGAGATAGCTTTGGCAGGAAAATGACCCTTTGGCAACTCGCGTAGACCAGCTATCAAGGTTATCGATGCCGGGCGTTCATCTCTGGACACTAAGCAGCTGTCAATTCAATGCTTATGCTGTGTACGTGATTACGCCACCCGCTTAGAGGTTGTCGCTTTCCCCCTCTCGACGTAGCGCGTGCCATTAGCATGTGAGGACCGGGAGGTAGGTCCAGTTGCAGCGCAAACTTTTGCCAACTGAAGTCGGTCCGTGGGGCTAGTTGTGCTTCTTTCCAGGATACTCCTCCGTCTGAGCTTACTTCGACGCTGGCTACGCCATCGTGGCTCCATGACCAGCCCTCTACAGCGACCGCAGTCCCTCGCAACAAGGTACCTGGGGCGGGCTGCACGATCATAGAGTTGACCTCTACTTTCCAAACCGGTTTCGTCCTTCCATCGTTATGATCGGGGTCGTTTATATTGTAAAAACGGGTTGTGTACGGTCCGGTAGCCCTCTCTCTCTGTAATGAGAGCTTGCTCAACCACTTTGTACTGTTTGTCCCAAACCAACCAGGGACCACCAGTCGCACCGGCCCACCACGCTCCACACCGAGCGGTTCGCCGTTCATCTTATATGCAACAAGGACTTCCGGGCACAACGCCTTCGCCATTGGCAGGTCTTTCTGGTAGCGATCGGCGAAGACTTTTGCAAATTCACCAGAGTCCAAGCCTTCGGACCATACGTACTGTGCAGAAGGCAAGGGCTGGGCGACAGATAGTAGTACGTGCAGAGGCACGCCGGTCCAGGTGATATTTCCGACGCGCCAAAGCGCAGCCGTGGGTGGTGCTACTGGGCTGCCAAAGCATTCATGAAAGGACGTGACCTCTGAGCTTGGGAATGCTTGTAGCTGTTCCAATGTAAGGGCAAACGGGCGCTCAACCAGGCCATCAATGACAAGAAGCCACTTTTGTTCATCTACCACGGCAGCGCCCATGTGGATGGTCTGAAACAGGTTATCCTCGGTTGTGATGAAGTCGGACAGGAGATGTGGTTTCGGTGGGTGGCGGATGTGGAAACCCTGCTTTTGTAAGACAACAGCATGTCTTTCAGCGTCGCGCTCGGGAGCAACGGAGACGGGGCACTGGAGGTCTGACATAACGTCAAGAATCTATCGATGCGGCAGATGGTTCATGGTCCTCAGCTTCGAGGTAATGAGTCTGTGGGCGCAACGACAAAGCTTCTGTTATCGGGAATTGGGGAATCGGGGAATCGAGTAATAGAGCAAGTCATTGCGACATGTCTTGAGACGGTTTTCACGTGGTAGGAAAGGTGGACAAGTGAGTTGGCCATTCAGTGTGGTGGAAAAGTTCGGTCCAATGCAGCGAGCTACTTGGTGGTCCGACAGCCGAGGCGGAAACACATCCGCAGAATTGGATGCGCAAAGAGGCGGAAACGTATCTGCCCAGTGCCTCCGGCGGGCGGAAGGAAGCCGCCACGAGTCATGACCCTACGTTCGTGCGCTGGACGCCAGGGGCCCGCTTGCGGCGCGTTAATTCGCCACGCTCCGCCCTCTCTCCGCTCTCTTCTCCCATCGATCCCGCCATTCCCGCCTACCCACCACCAGACCCCGTCATTCACATTTCGTTTCCGTCACGCGCCGACGCATATGGAAGATGGTGCTGACCCCCGTCCGCCGAAGCGGACCGCCATCGCCTGCGACAATTGTCGAAAGAGGTGAGCTGAACTCACGACAGGCCTAGGGCGTTGTTGCACGTGACGTATCAGCTGAACGTAGATGCAGAAAGCGGCGGTGCAATGGGACGAAGCCGCAATGCCGCCTCTGCGAACATCTCCACATAGATTGTCGCTACCAAGAGGCCACCACTCCTGCCGTCGACGATGATGGCTCGACATCGACCCAGCTCGTCCAAAGACTCGAGCGGCTGGAAAGGTACTTGCAACAGCCCTTGTTGACGCCTCCCGCCACACAGCAAGTCGACTTCTTGCGTGCAAATACTGGTGACCAGATAGCTCATGGCCATCACGTGCAGGCTGAACACCCGCCTCTGCTTCAGGGTCAAGCGGCGTCGCCAGCCGTTTCGCATTCGGCTACTGCTCTCTCTGCAGAAGAGCAATCGATCTTGCACCCTGAGAATGAAGCGCGTGAAAACACAATGACCATTCCTCTAGGTCACTCTACAACTACAAGTAGTCTGCTGCACATGTCCCAGACCAGCGCCCTTCTAGGCCAATATCCACCTGAGTTGTTCTTCCGAGCTGAGCAGCGAAGGTCTATCCCTCCAGAACTGTCCCTTAACTTGTTCACGGCTACGAACAATACTGGCTTGCCCTTTGAACGTCGTACCACTGACCCGCTGGTCGAAAGGTTCTTCTCTTTAGTGAACACTCGACATCCGGTCCTTGATCATGCTGAGTTTCTGTCCACGTACGAGAGTTTCTTAAATCAACCGCCAGCTGATTCCATCTCCTATGCTCTGTGTCTAGTCGTCCTGGCCCTGGCCGAAGCTGCCTCACAACAACCCGATACAAGCGTCCCATCCTGGCACCCCGGTGTGGAGTACTTCACACCTGCTGTGCGCATCCTCATCCAAAACGCATTGTGTTCCTTTGGTACAGATCTTACCCTTCCTCGGGGTCTGTATCTTGCTGCTTTGTACTACAGCTACGCAATGAGACCCTTGCTCGCATGGAAGCTGGTTCATATGGCCTCGACGAACATTCAACATCTTTGGGTGCGGTGAGTTACTCCGTTGTGTTATGTCTGCTTCAATGCCCTCATACGGCAGCGCCTTGGGCGGGTACAAACCAGTCACGAAGGTGGACAACCGCTTACATATCAGCCAGATATCAACGTGAGGCTGGCCAGTCGACAAACACACCTGAACACCAGTTCGCGATTCGACTCATGTGGGCGATCTTCGTCTTGGAATGGTATGTCTTTTCCACAAGCGTTCGGAATGCTTGAAACTGACAATTACAGCGATATCATCGCAGAGTATCACCTACCACGCAGTGGCATCGAGCATGTTGTAGAAAACCTCCCCTTTCCTCAATGCGGCTCTCCAACTGAGCGACACATGCTATTTTGGCTCGCAGACCTTTCGTCTCGCGTTCTTCTGAACCGTGTTCATCACACCATGTATAGTGCGCCGACGGGCAACACCGGCAGGAACGCATACGGCAGCGGCACCGGATCTGTCTCAGAGCCATCTCGCCAGGCTGTCAGCTCCTACATCAAGATATCTGAGGAACTACGCCGCCAGCTGGAAACCTGGTACGAGTATTTGCCTCCATCAATCAAACCGGACCTGGAAGACCGACACCCCACTGCCGATGAAACAACATTGATCTTGCGGTATCATGCTTCTGGTGACATCATCTCTCGACCATTTGTCTTTCACGTCTGTGCACTAGCCGACGGACCCCAACCACCCGATTTCGTGCTGGAGAATTGCAAGATGTGCATAGATCATTGCCACAAATACTTGGAGATTTTCGACAATCGAATTGTACTGCCTTCCGGGTCAACTGAGATCGTACTGCACTCGTGAGTTAATAGCGACCTACATTAGTCAACAGCTAACACCGTCCCAGAGCATTGGCATGCATGATCATCTTAGCAACAGCCTCGCTTTCACCACTGCTGAAACATTTCGTCTCCGATCTCGACGAGCTGCTACAGAAAGTCAGTGTTCAGCTAGAGCGATGGGCGTTTCCAGGCTCTAGCATCAAGTCTATGCTTACGATTGCTAAGACCTTGATAATGAAGCGCGCAATGATGCAAGATCTCTATGATTGATGCTGCATACGTAATGACTGAAAGTAGACCCCGTTTCTTAAGCAACTATCAAGTCTACCTCTTTCACGATATCTCTCGAGCTGGTGCCGATAAAGCACTTGTACGTACCCTCGTCGACCCTCCAACTACCAGTTGGGCTAGACTCAGTCTTGCGGGTCTCATCAAACCACCGGACCGCGTTAGCCTCAATGCGAATTTCTACGTCTGTCGAAGCACCTGGTAAGATACGCAACTTCTGGAAGCCTGCAAGCAATCTAGGTGCGGACTGCAAACCATGGTCGGAAATCTTCGAGGATGCCGACACGTACACCTGGACTACCTCGGAACCCTCGACAGACCCGGTGTTCTTTACAGTGGCTTTCACTACCGCTGATGATGTGCCGTCTACTGCAACATTTCCATCCACCTTTGCTCCTGTGATCTCGAATGAGGTGTAAGAGAGGCCAAATCCAAAGTGCCAGAGAGGGTCAATACCCTGCGAATCAAACCACCTGTACCCGACAAGTACTCCTTCGCCGTACGTAACTTTGTCCGTGGCCGCATCTGGATACCATTTGAACGAACCATGGTCCTCGATGCGCTTCGGGAACGTCAGCGGCAATTTTCCGGATGGGTTCACCGCTCCAAAAATCACATCTGCCATGGCATTTCCGTTCTCCTGCCCTTGATACCAGGCCTGAATAATCCCTGATGCTTGATCAGCCCAAGGCATGGCAATAGCACATGCTGACTGTGTGACAACCACAGTGTTTGGGTTGGCGGCGCAAACGTCAAAGACGAGCTCATTCGATCGACCAGGCAGTTGAAGCGAGGTCCGATCGGAGCCCTCTCGCTCGGTGTCGTTGTTGTGTCCGACTACGACAATTACAGCATCTGCCGCTTTGGCAGCCTCAATTGCCGAATCATACAATGCTCTCTCATCTGGCTGCAGGAACAGACCCACTCTCACCCCGGATATCTTCTGGAAGAGCGTGTTGTCGTGAGGTTTTATTGGCGGAGGCACGACAGCGTTGTCTACGCGGATGTCGTATTCCTCGCCTGCGGTAAGATGCAGGCTCGCAAAAACCTCTATACTTCCGCAGTTCATGAAGTTGCCGCTAATCTGCGTCCACTCGGTATTATCGATAAGAAGTTCATTGTTCACAAAGAGCTTGGCCTTTCCAGTGTTTGACAGGCTGAATTGATAGGTACCGGTCTGAGTCGGTCGCAGAATGCCCTTTGAACGGTAAGAAAACGGCTCGCCAAGCTTGATGTCTGCGGGTCGGTCGCCGTCGCTCATCAGGTAGACTAATGAGTCCCGCCAGTTTGTGGTCCTTAGTATCTCGCCTTGTAACTCGAGGCCACGATAGAAGTCGACTTGAAACCCGGTTTCGCCTGTGTTGGGCGCCTTGAGCACGCTGCCCATGAGAGGGGGTTGCAGGTACGTATATATCCCCCGTTCGTGCAGTATCTCAACTTCCGGGTTTTCAGCTTTGATAAACTGGGATATCGACTCTAATGGATTCGTAATGTAATATGGGTTGACGATAGCGCTTCCAGTACCTCCATGGGTAGTATTTTTTGCATTAGGTCCAATGATGGCCAATTTTCGAATGCCGGACGGCCTCAACGGTAGCACGCCGTTGCTGTTCTTGAGCAAGACAATACCTGCTGCTGCAGCGTCTCTCGCTATCTCGCGGAACTCTGGCCGATCCAGGTTCTCCTCGCCATCGTGGATCTTGCACGCTTCAAGGGATGGTTCACCACTCGATTGGGTTGAACCTTCATGTGACGGCAACTGAGAACCAAGATCCAACAACCTCGCCTTCGCGAGGAGGCCTAGCAGACGCCGGACTGATACGTCTATGTGTTCTCTTTCGGAAACCTCGCCAGCCCTGACTGCCGCAGCAAGCGCTTTGTCGTACCGGATTGGAGGCCCGGGCATCTCGAGATCGGTGGTGGCACGGATACTTTCTACGGTATCGTTTAGACCTCCCCAATCGCTCATAACAAGATTTTCGAAGCCCCACTCCTGCCGAAGAATATCAGAAACGATATGCTTGCTAGTGTCCGCATGCTTCCCATTGATTTTGGGGTACGCTGTCATTGCCGTCCAAGGCTTGGCCTCGAGGGCGATTTCGAAGGGCCTAAGGTATATTTCGCGCAACGTCCGTTCGTCAATTGTCTGGTCCATGTTGAAACGCCGGGTCTCCATGTCGTTTGCGACGTAGTGTTTCATGCATGCGCCCACACCCTGAGCTTGCACTCCGCGGATGTAGGCTGTTGCCATCACTCCCGTGAGTAGCGGATCCTCGCCGAAGTTCTCGAAGTTGCGGCCTCCAAACGGCGAGCGGCTAATGTTCATCGTCGGCGCGAGCAAAACGTGCGCCTGTTTTGCACGTGCCTCTTGTCCCAACACACTGCCAACTCTTTGGATGAGTTCTGGGTCGAATGTTGCGCCAAGCGAAATGCCGCATGGAATGTAAGTTGTGTGGGATCCATCGGTCCATTTGGCGCCACGAACACCTGCAGGGCCATCGGTCATCTTCAAGCTTTTGATGCCAAGACGGTCGCAGGATGCTGTTTCCCACATGTTCTTGCCAGAGAGGAGTGTGCATTTTTCATCGAGGGTGAGTTGTTGTATGATCTTTTCGATTGCGCCAACGTCGCCGGGACCTGATCTCTGCACATCGTTGGCTTCCCTCACGCCGGTGGACACACCCTGAGCATGCATAGCTATGTGTTAAAAAATCCAAAACTGATTGAGAAGGGTGCGAGTTGAAAAGCAGAAAAGGCGTAAAGTAGGTGTCCGACAATTTCAGACCTCGCATCGAACATATACATAGCACGAACCTTGTTACCATCCAGGGTACGAGCGGGGCTCTAGCGAGAGTGGGTCGATGGGCGGACAGCGCTCCGCCAAATCCGCTGAGCACTTCCGAACGCGCCCGCATGCGGTCCGCACGCCGCTTCGGCCCTTTTTCTGCAACCGATTAGCTCGGTGCCGGCAACAACCTTGATCAACCATTGAACTACCATTCGACATGACTCTTGCTTCAACTCTCCAACAAAACGGCGGAGCCTGGCGAGCGAACTAAACCTCAGCCGCAGACAACTCCTCACCACATCACTGTGTCCTCCGAAAGTCAATTCCATCAACATGCCCAGCCCAATTCGAGTTGCAGCCTGTCACGCTGCGCCTGTTTTTCTCTCCGCCGCGAAGACCACTCAAAAAGCTGTCGCACTCATCCATGCAGCGTCGCGCAATGGTGCACACATTGTAGTCTTCCCCGAGACCTTTATTTCTGCGTTTCCCGTTTGGAGTGCTCTTCGCCCACCTACGCAGAACCACGCACTCTTCAAAAGGATGGCTGAGCAATCTGTCTACGCCGATGGAGACGAGATCCAGGCCATACAATCGGCAGCGCAAGAAGCGAAGACGTTCGTGAGCATCGGTATCTCGGAGAAAGTACGCTACAGCTGCGGCACAATGTTCAACTCGAACGTTTTCATTGGTCCAGATGGCAGGGTTTTGAACCTACATCGCAAGCTCATGCCTACCTTCTTCGAGAAGCTCACCTGGGCACCTGGCGACGGCCACGGCCTGAAGGTCATCGAGACCCCATTTGGCAAGATTGGCAACCTAATCTGTGGCGAGAACACAAACCCGCTGGCTAGGTACTCGCTCATTGCGCAGGGAGAGCAGCTGCACATCTCTACATGGCCAGCTGTTTGGCCTACCAGGGAGACGCAGGGCTCTACCCAGGATGAGGGAAAGAACTACGACAATGTTGCGGCGAACAGAACTAGAGCTGCTGCGCATTGCTTTGAGGCCAAAGCCTTCGGCGTTCTTTGCGCAGGATATCTTGACGACGACGCTATTTCCACCATCTCAGCTGAGTCACCAGACGCTGAAAGCATAGCAGCTTCGCTGCACCGTTCGCAGCGGGGCGCGACCATGTTCCTCGATCCAACTGGAGCACCCATCTCAGGCTACACCGTGAACGCGGCAAGCGGAGAGAAGACGGAAACCGAATTCTTGCAAAAGGAGGAGGGCATTTTGTACGCAGACTTGAATCTCGAGGACTGCGTGGAAGGGAAACAGTTTCATGATGTTGTGGGAGGCTATCAACGGCATGATGTCTTCGAATTAAAGGTCAATCGCACACGACAGAAGCCTATTCATTTTAGCGAAAACCCCGCGACTCCTGCACACAGCGAGTAGAGCCACGTTTGTTGTAGTATACAGTATGGATTAATTTAAACATTTTCTCAATTTCCTCTCTCACACAATGTGTATTTTTCGAGTGGTGTGTGCCCTGATGTTTGGATCTTGATCAGCCTCGCGCTGCGGGCTCATCAACACAGCGCTTAGCAATGCGCGAAATATCATGAGTAACCTACAAGACTTGGCGACAGTTTCCATGTGTGTTATCAGCAGATAGTCAGATATCGCCTGGTGTTAGGCTATCAGCCAACGCAGAAGCCTATCTCCGCCGAATAGCGGAAGCGGCCCAGATGGATCCATTTCTGCGATTCCAGGCGGATCACATCCGCCTCTCTCCGCCTGCGAGACGCTAAGATGCCTGTCGCGTCGAGGCGTGAACACCGGGCTGTTGTTTAGCGAATTTTGAATCAGTTTGAAATCAGGGTCGACGTGTAATTGGTCGGGATCATCAGCCTAGGGATCGTTCTCGGCGCTTTGCACTCACCACGCACTGGGACCAGACGACCTTATCGTGCAATTTGGACAGGACCCCACGGGGAAGCAATACGCTAGTCGCGTAGACCGTGGAATCTCATGCGATCACGATAAGAGATTCATGCCTATAACTATTGCAAGGTGCCTGCTTTTGACATCGATCATCACTCCGTTCAGTGACCGAACATCCTTACTTCGAACCACATTGTCAATAACATGTCCGTCGGACTTTGGACAGCGTTGCGGCAGAGCCCAACAACAGCTCTTGTCGTTTTAGTGTGTACGGTCGACAGCGTTACGATTGCCTATGATGGCTCTCTCATGGGCTCGCTCAATGTCATGCCTTCTTACACAAGCTACTTTGCCCTCACCACTACCACGACCGCGGTTAATACCTGTGCAACCTTCCTCGGCGCCATTCTCATCGGACCCTTTACCGGCAAGCTTATCGATTGGCAGGGTAGAAAGATGGGCATCTACGCGGCAGCGATTGTCAATATCATCGGCGCCATCATTGCTGCTGCGTCCCAGAACATCGCTGCCTTCATTGCAGGACGCATAATCATTGGCGTCGGAGTTGGCCTCGGTCAGACCGCCGCTGGAACCTATGTGGCTGAGACGACACCCCCTGCTGTGCGAGCGTTCGCGCTTGGATTGTACTTTTCTTGCTGGGCTGTTGGATCACTGCTTGCCGCCAGCATTTCGTACGGGGTAAGTTCGCTTGTATACCTCCATCACAATCAACTAACGATTTCAGTCTTCCGCACTGGAACCATCAACTTGGGCGTGGAGAATCCCATCTGCCCTGCAGGCCTTCGCGCCACTCGTCGCCATGGTCGTCCTTTACTTCCTACCCGAATCTCCAAGATGGCTCGCCTACAACGACCGTCAGGAAGAAGCGCTCGATGTTCTAGCGAAGATTAACGGGAGGGAGAAAGAGCACATCGAAGTCCAGACACAGTACCGCGAGATTCTAGATACGATGGAATACGAGAAACTGGAGGGCAGAAGCATCGGGTTCCGCGAAGCAGTCAAGACGAAACCGAACCGGAAACGACTTGTGCTCGCACTCTCCGTTGCTCCTCTAGCCATGCTGACTGGGTCTAACATCATCACGCAAGTTTGCCGTTCCAGAACCTAGTGTCCCTATGTGCTAACTTCACTGACAGATACTACTTCGGAAGCATGCTTTCCCAAGCCGGTGTGTCAGATCCTCACACTCAGCTCGAAATCAACGTCATCCTCTCCGTCTGGCAGCTCGTATGCGCAATCTCCGGATCATGTCTTGCCGAACGTCTCGGCCGCCGTACTCTTGCACTCGTCAGTCTCGGAACCTGTTCAGCCTTCTTCTACCTCCTCGCCGGCTTGACTGCAAAGTTCGGCACGTCCAACAACAAGTCTGGCTCGTACGGAACCATCAGCGTGATCTTCCTGTTTCTCGGCGCTTACTCCTTTGGCATTACCCCTCTCACTGGAATGTACGCCCCTGAAGTCCTCTCGTACAATATTCGCGGCACGGGCATGGCACTTCAAGGTATCGCAATCAAGTCTTGCGGTGTGTTCGTCACCATGGCGTTTCCATACATGCTGCGCGACATCGGCTGGAAGACGTACGTTATCAATGCATCCTGGAACATCCTGTTCTGGCTGTACATATACTTCCAATGGGTGGAGACCAAGGACAAGACTCTCGAGGAGATTGATCTCCTCTTCGATGGTGAGAAGGACAGTACAGTTCTGGGGATGGAAAACATGAAGGAGCCCCATATTGTGGGTGTCACCGAGTTGGGCAAGTCCACGACAAAGGGTTCGACGATGGAGGAGCGTCATAATGTCGTTTGAAAGGAACAGCTAGAGAGGCTGGTATCAAGCTGTCGTAGCGCCAAACTGCACGTTTTCAACGTCTAGATTTCCGCGTCCTGCTAATAGCCTGATATAGCACGATTAGCTTATTGCAGTCGCGACATAGCCGTGGGTTAGAAGCGAGGAACAGAGTTCGTATTGCATGTCAGATCGTTCTAGCACGAGATGAAAACAACATATCCTTCACTTTTGTTTGGACATACAGGGATCCAAGCCTTCCCTATGGTGTAATCGCGTACTACTAGGGTCCAGGAAGGCGCCTAACAATATTGCAGGCCTCTTTTCGCAAACGGCTTATTAGTACGCTCGCTGTTTCCACGCTATACACGAGCCTAATTGCAGCACCAGCATATGTGGCTAGTCTTCAATCTAGGCCCTAGCTGTTGTTACTGGCCTGTGCAGCATTATCGTAAAGCCGCTTAAACTCGTCAAATAGTATGCCCGCAGGATGGTCATGCCAGCTTTTATTAATAATGCCGCGTGGACTATATCGCTCTAGCCATCCTTTCGTGCCTTAAAGTTAGTTGTATAGAGTGGTACAGACTATTTGTCTAGCTCCGTCGGAAGCCCGTACGATCTCCTGTTGATTACTCTTGCTGATGCGGGCCTCGGTCGAGACCAAAAACCAAACAGCGAGGGCAAGCTCTGAGCCAGATATGACACGCATAGGCGCAGCAATAACCAACGGCGCAGTCATCCATGGGAAGTTGTCGAGTACGCTTCTCTTCATGTTGGCCTTCAAAGATTGGAAGGAGCATTGTGGATGCAATCGGCAGGACGGGGCGGTAAACTGGCATTCAACCGTCTATTTTCGGCTGATGATGGACCTCTGCAATTTGAACAACATGACCTGGATACATTGTTCGGTGTCATTGCGCGAAGCGTTAGATTTTGGGAGGGTAAGTGCTTTGGTAGTCCTCTTCTCAGGATAGCACAAGGTATTGCTCTTGCTATCCACATTTTGAAGGAAATAAGACCGTGTGCTCTTGTTCAGAGATGACGGTGTGGGAAAGACGCATGGAATAGCGAGATCGAGGTATGTTGTAAGCACAACGGACTACATTCTGTTCGGCAAATGTTCATCGGTCTTGACCTGAAGCTCATGTGTCAGGCTTCTCCCCTGAAGAACCACTAAAGCGGGCCATTTGAGATTCAAGTTGCTCTCTGGAAGATTGAGACAAATCGTATTGTGCTTCTACCACGAGGCTCACAACTACGTAGACTGCATCTAAGGACGGCTTTTTACATCTCACATCGAACAACAGCCTGATGGTGGTGTAGAACACCCACTGGGCTGTGATTCTCTCTCTTAACAGTGAATCTAGATGAACATATTTCTTCGTTTTGCTAAAATCTGGTGTCGATGAGAATCGCCACAATGTTGGCAGGTGTGTTCTAGTCAGCATCTAGTCGAGACACCACTCGGCGGGAGACCCATGACACGGAGCTGTGCAATGCGGATACACTGATGCATGATGTAAGACACAAACGTAATCCCCAGCTTTCATCCATAGCATTGCTCTAAGGGACCTTTGGTTTCGCTATTTGTGTATTGTAACCTGTCGTATTTGTTGCTTCACCACTCAAGCAGATCGTTCCATTTCGAACCATGGCAAATATTTCGACAATAACAGAGCCTCTTTTTAGCGCGTGTAAACGCCTTGCGTAGAGATCGAGTGACTTTAATCCGATACCGTAAACTTGAATTCTCTGTCAAACACTTACAAGGAAACGTTGTGGTTTTCTGGCGCGACTCAAAAGTACACAGGCAGGTGGGAAACACCGACATTCTGAGTTGCTGTGGTATAGTCCAAATCCTCAGGTCGGACCGCGAGCCTCAGCTTCGGCAACCTCTTGAAGAGCGTCACTACTCGCCGTTAGTGCGCTGCATCGTCGGACATCACATAGTAGGCGAGACTCACTGAACGCAACTTCCAATTCGGCTCGAGAGAGCCATTGTGCTTGACATCTGTGTGGACCATAGCCAAACGCAAGGTTCTTGTTTGGGTCCATCTGGCGTCGAATGTCAAAATCGTGGGGATTCGGAAACACATCGGGATCGCGGTTTCCTGCTTGTACAGCACCCACGATGCCCTCGCCTGATTTGATGACCTGCGATGCAGTAAGTATCTATGCGACAGGGAAACTGTTGGAAGTCATCAAAAGATGTCCGAACCTTTCCGCCTACTGTAGTGTCCTGCTTGGCCACTCTTCTGCTGTTCAACGACGACGGGGTGTAGTAACGAAGAACTTCTTCAGTCACTGCAGCAGCGGTCCCAGTGCTAGGATTTTCTTTCAGAATCTCCAACTGTTCGGGATGCTGTAGAAGGGCGAGGACTCCGAGACTGATAGAACTGATCATAGCGGCGTTGCCAGCCACCAGGACAAGGTAGGCCAGTCTCTGTACATCGTCTCTTGTGACATGACCTAGTCTGTATTGCTCGACGACTAGTTTACTGATCAAATCATCTTTCAAATCACCAGGTGCTTGGATCCGTTTGTCGACCAGCGCGGTCATGTAATGATGAAGATGTGCGTCTCCGGAATCAGTAGCTGAGCCACTCGTAGATACACGGATTGCACTAGCTTTCGAAAGCTCGGGAATATCCTTTTCTGGGACCCCGAGGATGCCGTATACGATCCGAGTTGGAATTGGCGTCGCGAAGTCCTCAACGAGATCCACTGGACCTTGAGCACAACCTCTCTTAACAATCCCGTCTAGAACATCACTGACAATTCGCTGGATTTCCGGACGCATCGCTGCAACTGTCTTCTGTGTGAACAGCTCCTCGATCATAGCCCTTAAGTCAGTAAGTCATGGGATGATACATGCAGAGCATGACAGAGACAGGTACGCACCTTTGTTCTGCGTGCTTAGGGTCATCCAAATGCACAAAAGTAGGTGTTTCAGCAGTAGCGTTTCTGCTAGAGTGAAGCTCCGGGTAGCCTGCACGGCTGTATCGTTCCTGGGATGTTGTCTCAGTTCACCTGACTCTCAGGTTGATATGATACTCACGTTAGATAGACCATCAGCACTCAACAGCTGGCAGATATCCTTATGCTTCGTTGCGATCCATGTCGGCGTTCCGTCAAACAGCTTCAATTTTGCCAATGCACATGTTTTCTGCAGTTCAAGCAATTCTTCAGGTGGCTCATTAGATTTTTCCGCCCGAGGGATGGGAAAGTGAAGGTCCTCTGGACATTGAGGTCAGCGATATGTTGTCGACTAGTTACATTATAGGATGAAGGGATAAGTCTTTACCAGGGCTGCTTGTCGACATAGTGCGAATGACGTTGGTGGTCTGACTTGACGGAAGTTTGTGATGAAGCTGGCTGCGTTGGAAACAAAAAAGGTTCCATGTCTGCTCGGAACATCTTTTATAGAAGCACCTCTCATGGGACCTGACCTCAATGGTAGCGTCAGGATGCATTCCTTGTCATAGAGAGTCCACAACATGCCGGCCACAGCATGCTACGGGAACGCAGATACTGCCCCGAACGTATTTCTGCTCAGGATAGGACCACAAGAAGCGCAGGCGTATCATTGTGTTAGTCAAAAGCACTACAGACACAGGCCACTGGCTGGTTGCAGACCCGAGGATCGCGAAAATTATGAACCATGCAGGGCTACTGACACTCACGAAGCACCCGTTATAATGCCCGGCGATATGTACGCATCCACTTGATTTTAGAACGTTAAGTTTATCAAAACAGACTACAGATGCGGGCAGGCAAACAATTGGCCAACTTTTTGTGGTTGTCACGTTTTGCCCTGCTTGCTGTCATCTCACATGTTAATTCATTGTTGACTGACTACAGCTGGCTAATCGGAACCTCTCGCTTGTGTGTTACGTATTTCTGATCGTAGCCGTGCAAATTTGGGTTGGGTACGTAAATATCGCCGGGCACCAATATCCGCGAAGCAACCGCCATCCGCAAAGTAAGCGCCAACCACAAACAGCTAGGCTGTCAATCCGTTGAGCGGTGCGGTTCGGTAGATGTTGCGCGCCGCCGTGATTTCCTCGGATAATATATCTACGGCTCCCCGCGAAACCGGAAAAGGCATGGTTAGCAAGCTGTACAACCCTTCACATCATCAATGCAGGAGGGTTAGTGACTGGCACCGGTCCTAGCAGCGCCTTTTCCTTACGTCGAGGACCGCAAGATGTCCATCTTCGAAGCAGGGCGTTTGGTTTAGTGCAGCATCTGAACACATAGATGTCTTATGACCTTGGTCGGGGCCATGTGTTGCTACAGCGTATTACCGCATTCCAGCCATCTGTACAGCCAAGGCCTCTAACATGTGGCAGCTTCCACCTCTGACACAGTTGGCAGCATAAGTACTGTTCTGGCCACGTGCTCACTATCTAAGTGAGCGTTGAAACCTTTTGCTGGTTGATTGATACGTTAGGCAGAGCCGGGTTATAACAGCTGTTCTAAGTATCTTTATATCTATCTGTAACACTACTAGACTATACTTGAAAAATTACGTTACACCAAATCTGTATCAGCGATAAATTAGGCTAATTATAGTATTAAATATATTTCTACTTCAAAAAGTACAACAATCTATCTAGTGAGACTTATGATTGCCTAAGATGCTTATACTAACCAAGCTCTTATGTTCTCTTTGTACTAGCAGCTATTATAGACTACTAGTTGGTTTTCTTCTTATAATATAGTATAAGTCTCGAAAAAATGCACATAGTACCTTGTACTGTCTTGCATTAGGTTTGAGTGGCATGACAAGCTAATTGTTTTGAGCTTCATCTTGATAGGCTGCACTCATAGCACGTAACGCAACACTATCTTCTAGTGATGCGTTTCGAAGCCAGACTGCCACGGATCGTGCGGTACTGTAACTTTTTGGCCGTTCGCTCTACTTGAAAAGTTCGTTGTTGGACATTGATTTCATCCCACATCGTGCCTTCGGCAGGTGCTGTGACATACGCAGAGTAGCTTCGAAATCGTATATAATCTGTGTTAGAACTCCGTTTAGCTGAATGTACGTCTTGCGTAAACTGTCACCGTAGGTGTAGGAAAGAGCCTTGTAGTTACTCTAGCTGAACTGCGTAGGGGACAGCACTTGCGAAGGTGTATGCTGCGGAGCACTGTGCGAGGATCTAAGGCCACACGTCGGTGTTCGATCTGATGAAAGCTTCTGTAGGCATTTTTTCTGTCTAAACGTCCTTCCCTAGGCTTGTGAAGCGTCATGCTGATGCCGCCTATTTACTAACGCGTACTTTACAAGCACAGGCACAAGCAGGAACAGTTCACATCGAGAAGGGAAACATGAGTGTAACCCAGCGGTCTACCCACAATCGGTGAAGTGTGTCGGGTAGCTCGCACTTATTTCTACAACAACCCAGGCCAGAATTGCTATTTCTACGCGAACAATATTTGCACCGACACCGGTAGTGACAAGTGTAGTGACTACGACATCAATCATAATCATCGCCAGCCGACCACAAGCGACAACGACAGTGACAGTCACAGACGTTGTATCGACAGGCTCAACATTTACACCGGTCCAGCCTTCGACGACTACCATCACGAGCACGGCGACCGTTCAAGCTCCACAGGCTACTTTCCACGCAGGATGCGCGGACAACGACATCGCGTCAACGTTGAACAGGGCAGCAATCAACTACGGTGTACCGTACACTTATGACGGCCCTAACCACATCGCGGTTAGTACCGCTTATGGTTGTTGCGCAAGCTGCCTAAATACAGCAAATTGCGGCAGTGGATCTCAACGTTCATCCGTCTTCCGCCTGGGCTTGAGCCTGCGAAAGAAGAGCCGCGATTGCAGACGGTACAGCTGTTGTGGTTTTGTCTCAGCTTCTTGCAGTGACGCGGGCAGAAGTCGTATTCGGCGAGGTAGACATGTCCGAAGTGCGCGATTGCGACGGCAGAGACGAGGGAACGAAAGCGGAGCATGGCGGGACCTACCAAGGATGGTTAGCTGCAGCTGTGGGCTGGAGCCAGTGGACCGCACCTTCCCGCTTGCCGCTTCCCGCTCACCGGCGCGACTTCCAGAGCCTTACTACACCATCAATTAGAAGCACCGAGCACTGCGTTATGTCAGCTCGGCTAGGCTGGGATAGGCTAGGCAGTTAACAAAAGCAAGAAGCGACATCGACAAGCGCGCGATTCGAAGACTCCACGCCGGACACCATGGGTGGCAACGTGTGCGCTGTGCTGCAGCTGACTGGGATCGTGTCCGCCCGACGCACGCAGTGTATGCAGCTTGGCTGCAAGACTAGTAGGCGGTAGAAAGTTAATGAGGCGAGTAAAGGCGGTCAACACAAGGACTCGAGCCACCACCACGGCTGAAGGTGAGCTTTGGATTCCGCCATTGCCCATCTAGTCAATTCAGCGCTCACCTGGTCACAATGTCTGACGCATACGCTGTTACACCGCGTGTATTCATATTCCGCCATGGTAAGCTTCTTGTGCTACCCTTTCGCACATGCCTAGAACGTTGCGGGAGGCCAAAAGCACGTCGTTAACGATCTATCTCGCAATCTAGGAGAGACGGACTGGGCCAAGATTGGCCGCTTTACGGGCGTGTCAGAGAGAGAGTTGACCGACACGGGCATTGCACAGGTCAAATCAGCATCAGCCGCGCTCGTTGGCTCCCACAAAGTGCTTGATCCTGATCGTCTCGCGTACATATACGTCAGTCCTAGGAAGAGGGCTACCAAGACATTCGAGCTACTACTGCCATCATCCGGTGATTTCTCAAAGCAGTTGAGCTTTACAGAAGAAATTGCAGAGTGGGATTACGGCGACTATGAAGGTATGAAAAAGCAGGACATTGAGATCCAGAGAAAAAGCAATGGTTTGGACACTGAGAGAGAGTGGGATATCTGGGCCGATGGTTGTGAAGGAGGGGAGTATGTTGCGTCCTGATCCGCTGCCAGGGTTTCATTGTCGCTCATTTTACAGATCACCCCAGCAAGTTGCCGAACGCTTGGATCGGCTAATCGACAAGGTCAAGGGATTGCAGAGACCTTGTATGCATGGCAAAGAACGCGCAGATGTGCTTGCTGTAAGCTTCTTGTAGTCTTGTATTCCCACGTTCTCGTCTGGTCCCCTATTGTTGCGAACACTGAACTAAAGGACCTGCAGGTTGCTCATGGCCTCATTCTTCGCGCTTTCGTGAAACGCTGGATTGGGAGGTCGCTTGATCAGGATCTGCCAATGGAAATACAACCAGGAGGTCTTGCAGTCTTGAGGTACGTGCTTTGCTCTCAACGTGACATTGTGAATAAGCTAGAAGACGGACGCTGGACTGACCCTGTCACAAAGCTACAAACATAACAACGCCGACAAGCCATGCATTGGCCTCGGCCTAGCTCTTCCTTAGTCAGAGAATCTCAGAATCTAGTCAACACTATATCTGCCCCGTCCCCGCTGTCCTCTCTTCTTAACGTGACGTGGTGAGAAGGGGCAACAGAACACGTTCTTATACTGAGTATATTGGTGCCTGCAAAAATGTGCGCACCCCCCTTGGATTTAGAAGACAACAATTATAAGTGCGTTATAGACAAGCAAGAGGATCTAACTAGCTAGCTATAGCTAGTTAATAGTAAAGTAACAGATTAGGTAACAGCATGTAGGGCAAAACGTAACAACTATAAGAAATTAGCTAATAGTCTACTTGCCTGCGTCTATAGTTTGTGTTAATAAATCACTGTACCAAATTTGGGGGGGTGCGTACATTTATGCAGCGGTTATATTACCGGTTCCACTATGTTTATTCCTGACTCTGAAAGTCACCTAGTGATGATGATTGCCGCTCTTACTGCCCATTATTCCGCTGACATTCCATTGTGTTCAGGTAGGAATCGCGGTGGATCAGCGTTCTCATATCGTCTGCCTGACTTCAAGCCGTGGGCGAGTTCATTGTAGTTTGGCATTTAGCGTCCGATAGCTTCTGGGGTGGTGTGTAGTTGCGTGTATGTCGCTGGCTCGACTGATTCATCTATCAATAGCGCGGCAATCCAAGACCCAATCATCACTCCGCGCTCGCAGGGACATTGGAAACGAATACCGAAAGCACAGCGGCGTACCCAGCAGATACCGCCATCATCTCGAAGCTCGACACCTTCAGGAACAGCGACACAAGGAAAGATAAGACGATGATGCATACTGAAACAACTACTAGCTGAACGTTCTTTGACGATTCGTGCGACATGATAGCCAGCGGTGCAATGATGAAGACAGCCGTCAACGCTGCAGTTGTCACACGGCCGATGACCTCGGCTATCAGTATTGTGTTCTGGTACGACCATCGCTGCTGTCTACCAGCGACCGAACCAAGACCTTCGCCATTACTCTTGGCCTTTCGAGACAGTCTCCAGTAGCGGAATGAGCGCAAGTACCCATGGAGCCAGCGCTGGAACGGATCAGTCCGCGATCGTGTCCCTAGGTCCACTCTTAACAGCCTCGTCTTGTGCGCTTCGTAGAGACTAAGATCTTCACGGAGACTAGCTTGTTGCTCATCGTCGAGCAGCGAGAATGTCTCCATGGTCATAATGTTGTTGAAGGCAGCGAGCGCCTCATCTGCGTGGGCAGCAGCTATCAGCGTAAGAACTCGCATATATCTACCAGCACTTACTGTATTGTTTGATGAGGTCACGTAGCTTCAAAACAAACTCTTGAGTAATCACTTCATTGATCTTCGGGACGTCGGCATCCCTCTTGCTGTGCGCAAGGCCGAGACGATCATCTGGCGAAGGACTTAGATCAAGGCTTAGACCAGCTTGGTAGATTGTGTGATCTATGTCGGCGATTTCGTTCTCAAGAAATCGCAGATTCAGCAATTGCGTAGTCTTGAATCGACGGAAGCCGTGGAGCGTGAGATTGTTGTCCGCAGTACTGGCAGCCCAGCATTTGCGAAAGGCATCGGTTAATTTTGTAGAAGCCACGGGCTCGTGGACTAGGGGTGGACTAGGCATGGATGCAATAAACGCGACAATCGTAGACCTACGATGAAGGTCGTGAATGGTAATATTCGTTCTTGCAGCAAGAGTAAGTATACACCTGTGTTGAGACGCAATACGTTGTGTTTAGCCAACAAGGTAACGTCCCATGCGCCAGTTCAGACAGCGTCTCGCCAACCTCAAGGCGCACGGCTCGGCTGACGAATGAGCGGCACAGCGCAGCGCCGCTTAGCTGGACGAGGACACGTTGACGAGGCTGAGGCAGAGAGACTATCACAAGGCTGAGGCAGCAAGGTATCCACCATGCACTCGCCCGTAAGAAATGTGAACAGTTTTCCTTCCCCTGCAATGTCAGAGCAGGCTGTAATACCACTTCTGCCTTCCTTCTTGTTTGGTGTCGAGGCTACGCGCTGTGATGCGCATTACAGATGATGCCTGGTGGCAACGGCAAAATCACAGCCTGCTCTAAGATGCGCAAGTAAGGGGAAGGATCTGCCAAGCTGCAGGGGCATGGGCGGATGATCAATCAACGAGCTGAGTCTGTACCACTGCCAGCTAGCGCTTACAGCTGCGCCCCACACGATGACTGCTTGTCAGGCCAATATGTAGTCGAGAGCCTGCAGTGCCGGCTACAACGCTGAGACTCAGCGACAGCAAATGTCGACAGCGCTGCTGCTACTGAACTGTGATCAATCTATCTTTCCGCATGCATCGACTCCTGACAATCGTTCACGCATTCCCTTCTCCCCTCTTACCCGCCCTGAATGCAACGCCAACTACGCCGCGAAGACTACACCGTAGGATGGGTGTGCGCGCTGTCTGTTGAGCTGGCAGCGGCCAAGGCGATGCTCGACGAGGAGCACGCAGCTGCCAGTCGCGAAGACGGTGATAGTGATGAGAACGTATACTGTATGGGGTCCGTTGCAGGCCACAACGTTGTAATCGTGTGCCTTCCAGCGGGCCGCATTGGAAACAACCCAGCCGCAACGGTGGCGACACAGACGCGTGCAGCGTTCAAAGGCATCCGATTCGGCCTGATGGTGGGCATCGGCGGAGGCGTTCCCAGCGCAGAGGCAGACATCCGTCTTGGGGACGTGGTGGTGAGCGAGCCGCAGTCGAGGCTCAGCGGAGTAGTTCAGTACGACTTCGGGAAACTAACGCCGAGCGGGCTGGAGCGGATCGGATCGCTGAACGCACCACCGCAAATACTGCTCAGCGCCGTAAGCACTGTACAGGCAAATGCAATGGTGAACAAGAGCACGCTGCCGGACCACCTGTCGACATTCGAGCGCTACCCCAACTTCCAGCGGCTCGAAGCAGGGCCCGATATCCTATTCAATGCAGCCTACAACCACGAACACGGTGACACGTGTGACCAGTGCAGCGTCGAGGCTCGGCAGCCACGTCAACAACGCAAGAGCGGAGCAGAGGTGAAGGTACACTACGGCACGATCGCGTCTGGCAATCAGGTGATGAAGGATGCTGCTGAGAGGAATAGAGTCAGCGCGGAGCTTGGCGGAGTATTGTGCTTTGAGATGGAGGCAGCAGGCTTGATGAACAGCTTTCCGTGCCTTGTCGTTCGCGGCATCTCTGACTACGCCGACACACACAAGAACTACAAGTGGCAGGCGTACGCAGCAGGGACGGCAGCAGCGTATGCGAAAGAGTTGTTGTCGGTGATACCCGCAGCGGAGGTGATGAACACTCGCCGGGCGGAAGAAGCCATGAATGGTTCAAACAGTTAGTTGATCAACGGCATTGCTATCCAGGATGCTTCTGATTGACATGATGATAGAACATAGCCGCCAGTCATTCTCTTCTCCTGATGGAGTTTCCCACAAGCGCACAAAGACTGACGTTCTGATTGGCTTAGAGAGTGGTTCTGCCGAGTAAGTCTTCCGTGTTGCTGGGTGACGTTGAAACCCTGCTGAATCAGACAGGCAGCAAACTGCCATAGGTACGTAACTCAATAGTGCCCGCGTGTGGACACGACCTTTTCTTACAATGCCAGTCCCTATCCGCTCCCAGGAATCCTCACGAACACCGCTGAACGATGGACAAAGACAGAGTCTCCTTGCATCCTTGAGGTTCGAACAGATCGACGCGCGACAGATGACAATCAAGCAGGCCCACGCCAAGACGTGCAGATGGCTTTTGAAGAGTGCACAATACGTCAACTGGCTCGATGTGACCAAGCTAGATGCACATCACGGTTTCTTATGGATCAAAGGCAAGGCCGGAACGGGGAAGTCGACGTTGATGAAATTTGCCTTGGTCCATGCTCGCAAGACAATGAAAGACTGCATGGTGCTCTCTTTCTTTTTCAATGCGCGGGGCGAGGAAATGGAGAAGTCTACTATCGGGACATACCGCTCGCTGCTGCTGCAGCTCCTCGAGCGTCTTCCAGCGCTCCAGAGCGTCTTTGATTCACTTGGACTGTCCTCATCATACTCCAGCGCAGACCATCCGTGGAACGCTGAATCACTGAAGTCCCTGCTGGAGCAAGCCATACAGAGTCTGGGAGATTCGTCTGTCGTGTGTTTCATTGATGCGCTTGACGAGTGTGAAGAGGAGCAAGTTCGAGATATGATTCAATTCTTTGAGCACGTTGGCGATCTAGCTTTTTCCAACCGCATCCGCTTCCAGGTCTGTTTCTCGAGCCGACACTACCCTTACATCACAATCCGGAACGGGCTGGAGCTGGTGCTGGAGGGCCAAGAGGGACACATGCAAGACATCACCAACTATGTCGAGACCGAACTGAAGATTGGGATGAGTAAGATCGCACAGAAAGTCCGAGCAGAGCTTCAAGAGAAGGCGTCTGGAATCTTTATGTGGGTTGTTCTGGTAGTTGGCATCTTGAACAAGCAATCAGACCGTGGGCAGGTCCATACGCTCCGGCGGAAACTACAAGAGATCCCTGGCGACTTGCATGAGCTATTTCGCGACATCTTGATGCGAGACACACACAATAAAGACGGGCTGATCTTGTGTATCCAGTGGATACTCTTTGCGAAGCAGCCGCTCAGTCCACAGCAGCTATATCATGCTATTCTATCAGGTGTTGATCTCGAAGCGGTGACAGAATGGGATCCTGAGGAGATCACCAACGACGTGATCAAGCGATTTATCCTCGACTCATCCAAAGGTCTTGCCGAGGTCACCGCACCCAAGGAGCAGAGGGAGCAGAGAGTCCAATTCATACACGAGTCGGTGAGAGACTTCCTGCTCAAGGAGAATGGCCTTGGCAAGATCTGGCCAGAGTTTAGAACTAACTTCCGTGGTCAGAGCCACGAAAGACTCAAGCAGTGCTGTCTCAATTACATCAGCGTCGACGTCACTATATCGCTAAAGATCCCTGACCACTTACCGATAGCATCCTCACCAGAGGCAGCCGCGCTTCGCAATTCTGCAATGCAAACTTACCCCTTTCTAGATTATGCTGTTCGCAACCTGCTGTATCACTCAGACACTGCAGAAGGCGGAAGCATCTCTCAGGCCGGATTTCTTGACAGCTTTCTGCTTTCTCGATGGTTGAAGCTCAGCAACCTGTTTGAGAAGCATGAGGTACGCAGACATACAGAACGCGTTAGCCTGTTGTATCTGCTGGCCGAGCTCAATGCGGCAAATCTGATCAGGGCCCACCCATCAGTCAAGCCATGTCTAGAGGTTGAGGATGAGCGCTACGGCTGCGCCTTGTTCGCAGCCAATGCCACTGGAAGCCTGGAAGCCATGCAGGCGTGTATCGAAGGCCTCGAAAATGGCCTACCAGTGGCTGGGCACAGCCTGAGGCGGCCTCAAGAAGACATCAAAAAGGAAAGAGTGGAAGGTAGTCTGGGACGCAACTTCAAATACCTCAAAAGAAAGGGGAAAGGGATGTTGCTGCTACATGCAGTGGAGATTGGCAATGCGGCCGTGCTTGCCTATCTGCTCGGACTGGGAGACATGGACCTCGACTCAAAGGATACGAAGGGCCGGACCGCACTGTACGTTGCAGCAGAGAAGGGAGCTAGTGCTATAGCTCAAATGCTGGTAGACAAGGGCGCCGACGTCAACGCGCAGGGAGGATCCTGCAGCAACGCACTCCAGGCAGCTTTAAAAAGAGGCTATCCAGAGATTGCAACGCTGTTAGTACACAAGGGCGCCAACGTTAACGCGCAGGGTGGATCCTACGGCAACGCACTTCAGGCAGCTTCAACTAGAGGCTATAAAGAGGTGGTGATGCTGCTGCTAGATAAGAGCGCTGAAGTCAACGCGCAGGGTGGACACTATGGCAACGCACTCCAGGCAGCTTCAACTGGAGGCTACAAAGAGGTGGTGATGCTGCTACTAGATAAGGGCGCTGATGTCAACGCGCAGAGTGGACACTATGGGAACGCACTCCAGGCAGCTTCAACTGGAGGCTATAAAGAGGTGGTGATGCTGCTGCTAGATAAGGGCGCTGAAGTCAACGCGCAGGGTGGACACTATGGCAACGCACTCCAGGCGGCTTTAACTGGAGGCTACAAAGAGGTGGTGATGCTGCTACTAGACAAGGGCGCAGACGTTAACGCGCAGAGTGGCAACGCACTCTACATAGCTTCAAGTAGAGGCTACAAAGAGGTGGTGATGCTGCTACTAGACAGGGGCGCCGACGCTAATTTGTATGGTGGATTCAAGAGCAGCGCACTCCAGGAAGCTTCAGCTAGTGGCCATAAAGAGATTGTGACGCTGCTACTAGACAGGGGCGCCAACGTTAACGCGCAGAGTGGATCCCACGGCTACGCACTCCAGGCAGCTTCATCTAATGGTCACAGCGAGATTGTGACGTTGCTGAAGAAGCACGGTGCATCACAGTTCCCTAGATAGCCCTGTTGCTATCATTATATCATAATTGCGGTTTGCAAGCAGCTGATCATGATGTTTCTTCCACAAGACCGGCAAATGCAAGATCCTTTGATCGAATTCCTTGTGTCCGTCTAGACCGTATGATATGAGCACGTTGTCATTGAGGCTTGAGTCTCGGGCAATGCATCGATCAAGTCCTGCCAGCCACTCGCGATCATCATCACTACGACGCAGTGCAAGCTCCATCATCTGTACTTCATGAATGTGTGCTCGTTCGGTGTAAGCCTAGAGAATCCCGTTAATTAATCTCTCAACACCGGGTAAGGTGCAGCTAACTGGGATAGTCAGCCTGATACCACAGCTATCGAAGAGGATCTTTGTGGTCTTACGCGCATCAAAAAACACCTTGATTGCCCCACAGGTCTCGAGAAGGCTTTTTAGGCAGGTGCACTGTCTTCAATTCAATAAAAGGTCATGACGAGATATGAGAGGCTGATCAGATTGGCTGTACAGGTCAGAGAATCGTATATGATCAAACCCCAAGAAGTGCTAGAGATATAGAGAAATGTAGGGCTGCTTAGTAGCTCATCGACGTTTTGAAATAGCGTATTGAGTGCGTATTGGCTTGCAATACGCTGCACAGTCATCGTTTCAGGAGAGGTCAGAGCCATAGTGTTTAGATATGCTGTCAGTCATGTAAGAGCTAGGTAATATGATCGAGTCGGTGATGTTGACGAGATTACTTCTTTTTGTGTGTCACGTTCCACAGCATTACCCTTGCAATCACACAATAAGTAATATTGCTACTAGGTGCTGATGCTTACTTGGCGCCGTGAGCATTGCCCGCATCTCTTATCAATTCAAGCACTAGAGTCTATACAACGCTGTCGGGATTGAAGTGAAACCCCATCAGTCGGAGTCTCTCTTAATCGACACACCAGTCGTGCGTAAAAGCAATGCAAGACTCACTGTACACAAGCTTGAAAAGCCATAGAGTCGAATATCTAGCAGTGGGTCTTTTTCTTGTGCGGAGGAACCTTCATGTCTGCCCCTACAGTAGTCCGGTGTAAATTCAGGCAGGGTTATAACAAGAACTTAGGCGCTTAAGAGTGCCACGATCTGATGCCAGGCCGTTCGAACGGTCTTTGGTCAATGTCGCACGTTCGTGAGCAATAGTTAGTAGACTGAACAATGTTCTAAGATAGATGACGGTAGTATGCTCATAAGCTTGTATCACTTTAGCGCCACAATAGTGCTGAAGTAGAGCATTATTGCCGCACTAAGACGTGTATGTTCTAAGATAAAAAAGTTGGCATGGTCCGGTTATGGACGGAGCGCAAGCAAACCACATAGCTTTGCGAACTGTGTACCCAATCAAGTAGTCGGTCTTTACACGCGCGCGTCTAAACTGTTCGCATCCTTCATGTTCGTGTCCGAGCGCACCTTACCCCGACTTTGTCTTCAATCACGACAGCCCACCTGATCTTCCCTGGAAAGTGCTGGTGGCGGCATACATAGGACTCGGTGATCAAAGCAACACGGTGGTGTACCTCTTGCTGGCGAAATGTTCTCAAGGACATAGAATTGGCCTATATCGTACAATGCTTAGGTAGCGCGAGGAAGCGGCTGGCTCCAAAGCCCCGTAGGACCCGTAGCAAGCACTACCCGCATTTCATGGATCAAACAAAGGGACAGTACCGATCATATCGCCACTCCGACCTTGGTCACGTCACCAGAGTAGGCTAACGATAGTCAGATATAATATCGAACACGTTTTTACTTGACAGAGTATGGGAATTTGCCTAGCGAGGGTCGTGATTGCATGAGATCTTCGCACTTACCAATTTTTTGTTTTCTCTTCGTGCTGGCAGCCATCATAGACCACTGTGCGGGTTTTCCTCGATGATCAACATTCCAGGTTCCAGGCTACCATGCCCGTCCGGATGGTCGTGCGCGTCGTTATGTCCGTGGCCCTGCCACTCCATCTTGGATTCTTCCCTCACAATGATCCGAAGCTCCTCCTCCCTGTCTCCATATTCTTCATACTCTCGCAAAACGTTCTTAGATAATCGCGAGCTGAAGCCAGTGACTGACTTGTGGTCTGTCAATTTGCTAGCGCCATTGGATGCGTAATGCTTCGAAACCATAGAACGCGGTAGGAAATAGGCAAGGGTAGGAGCACAAGCTGCAGTGAGGCTGACGACCAATTCAACCATGATCCATGCCAGTAGAGTTGTGTAGTTCCACAGAGGATCTTTCTCCAAGGTATACTGCGAGACAAGGGTCATCACTGAGGCAATGCAAGCGATCAGACCAACAGAAAGCAGGCCAAATATTCGAGTCTTCTTTTTCCAGCTTAACTGAACTTTCCATAGTACAACCACCGGGATGGCAAGAGCTGTGAAATCCAGAGCGAGGTTCAGACGGAGGATACTGTTCATAGAATCCACAGACAGACATTTCGGTACCTTGCCTGACTCAGCGATCCGAAGCAGGTCAAAACTCGCGTATTGAGGTCTGCACTTAAAGACGTTCAAGAACAGGGCTGCTAATGTGTACGCCGTGCATATGGCGAAAAAGGTCCAGTTGAGATTCCTCCAAAATCTCGTTGTAAGAGTTGTCAGTCGAATGTTGAACAATGCAATGCTCATCTTGACAAGTCCCACGTAGACATAAAACACAGTCGTGGCTGATGGTGCGAGCTACACATCGACATCAATTATGCGTGGTGGCAGATCATCAGGTTCGTCGCTCACCAATTTGTAATGGTAATACTCTTGATAAGTAATGTCGTAGAAGTGCTTTCCGGCCCCGCCGTACTGAACCATAGCGATCTGAAGCGCTGGATACGCCATGGACAGGAGATATGCTGGAATGATGAGCCAGTCATCGGCACCAAAACGGACTCCATGGACGAACACTCGAATGCCCAGCCTTAGGAAGGTGACGACCGTAAGAAAGATCATACACACTGAGAGTACAATTACGACGGTTGGACCTCTGGTCTCGAAATAGTAGTTCTCTGTTGGACGGAAAGGTGGAATGTTAACCCCATCTTTAGGATCTTTGATATTGGATGTGAGACCAGTCAGCAGCAACAATCCTGCGGCAATGCGTTCGTCGAGAGCGTTGGCCGGCGGTGTGTTGAAGTAAGAGGACACCATTGTGCTTGGCTATATTGGTTCGACCTGACGTTACTGTACAGAGAGTCAGCACTTGAGTACAAGGCAACTTCAAGAGAGACCAACAAGGTAGGCTTCAATTGCAGGGTATGGACTCGTTCTTAAGACCTTGCCCAGTCTGTTGCACCATTCGAGGAATGCAGCCATATTCTACCGGTACAGTTCCGGCGAGATTGTATTGCATACGAGGTACCATGCTAGCCGACGCCGCAATCAAAAGGCAACTGGTTTCCTAGTAAGGTTGTTTCTATCCACCGCCACCCTGCACGATAGTACTCACTTCTACAAGTATCTCCTGATGATTCTTGGAAGTCATATTCCCGCGTAGGACAGTCATTCTTGAGAAAGTCTGATCAGTCTAAGTTAGTTGATACCAAAGACGTTCGGGTTTGTGATTCGAATACGACATTGTGGAGGAGCCGGAAGAGGGCGGAAGTTCAAGCACCGATTGAGACTGGTTGTTTTAGCGATCCACAAAAAGAAGATTCCGTAAGCTTTGATTGGCTGGATTAGGTAATCAGGATGGAATCTGTTCTTTACGAAGGTGCCATCCGGCGTGTCTTACAAGGAGCGGGTGTGTAGCAGCGAGTCACGCGATTTCTCAAATTTCCATGTGGGATTTTAATTCGACATTTAGAAAATTCGAGGCGGCAGCATGCAGGGACCTTGCTGTGTCCGTGTTGCAACATACGACGGAACACAACGACGTTTGTGGCGCGTGCACCGGAGCTACTCATTACCAACTTGCAAACTGAAGCCTGACTACCTGACCGAGGTGGATGCACGTTAAATCCGGATCTCTACTCTTAACACTCCTTCAGTATCATCATACTACTTCCATGACACGCTCTGTCAGCCTCATCTCAAATCACCCTTAACATTTTTTCTACTCCCTCCAAGCTTTGCTGTGCCGCGCCACAACGCACAACCCTTCCTTTGTGGGAAAATCGGGCTTATAGATCTTTTCAGACACGGCAGATGAGTGTAAGTCGTTCGGTATGCGAAAATGTCGGGGTTCCCTGATGAACCGATATTAGAGACGTTCCGCTAGGTCGTTTCTAGTAACTAATGTCCGCCTTTCCTATGAGCCCACGCAAGCGGGCGAAAAGCGTATCTAAGGAGCCGCAGATTTGACTCTGGACCAATCCTAAGTCTCATCTGAACGACTGCAGCTAGGAACACAGCACATTAAGATGGGAACGGAAGCTCTCAACTGGAAACGGATGCAGGCTGCCGACTTGGGCGCACAAACCCTTTCCAACGCTGTGTAGGTATAGAAGGGTATGCAGAAGATACGAGAGCGAGAAAAACAAGTCTATGGCTAAGCTTTTCGTCCTCAATTTCATTAGACACCTTGTTAGTCCAACTCCACTTCTGTGTTGCTTCTAGTCGCCTATACAATCCAGTCACTTTCGCTTCTACTTGGCCATGCATTCACGTAACGTTCTCTCAGGTCTGTTGTTGGGAGTTTTGCCCTTCTTGAAATCCGCACAAGGCGACCAGAACGTCGCAAACCCAAAGGGTAGTTCTTCAACCCTTCCGGAGTCTGGTGCATCAACGTCTAATGCACCAATAGGCGAATGCACTGGCGTGAGGGCTATCAGTCCAAAATGTAGCAGCCAAGAATCTGCACACCAGCGGGACTTCTTCTACATCGGTGGTGATTATGTCGATTCTGGCATCCCAGGCCAGCAGATATGGAGCGATCAACTCTACGTCGAGAAACTAACGCCCGCCACAAAGGTCAACAAGCCTTACCCGATGTTGTTCGTCTCTGCGGGTGTCAACACAGGCGCAGAGTGGCTGAATACGCCAGACAATCGCAAGGGGTGGGCTTCCTACTACCTCGACCAGGGCTATCAGGTCTACATTGTTGATCTGGCTGCCAACGGCCGAAGCGGTCAGCAGCTTCTCTCCAAGTACCCACTACGCATTGGCTCTACAGACATCATCAATGAGCAAGGCTTCACAGCCCCAGAAGACTTCGACCAATACCCGCAAGCGGGCCTACACACACAATGGCCCGGTAACGGATCTCGTGGAGACCCCGTTTTTGACGCCTTCACTGCTGCCAACGTTCCTATCTCTTCATCTAACGTGAATGTGGAGAACACTATGCGCACATCGGGATGCCAGCTTCTTAGCTTGATTGGCCAGTCTTACACAGTCTGTCATTCTGCCGGTTGCACTTATACCGCCATCTGGTCGGACGCATGCCCTGATCTGCTGCGCGCCAATATCAACATTGAACCGGGCAATATTCCATTCACCTCTCTGATCGGAAACAACACTGTCGCTGGGGTCGGTCGTACCGCTGCTCGACCTTGTGGTCTCACCTATACGCCGCTGCGATTTGATCCACCAGTAACGAACTGCTCGGCTATCACCACTGCTGAGGTTGGCTCAGACGATCCAGCCAAGCGCTCCTGCATCCTCCAGACGGGCACCATCCACAAGCTCACCCAGCTCAGCAAGGTGCCTTTCATTTTAATCACAGGCGAGGCCAGCCCGCATATCACGTACGACCACTGTTTCGTCGAGTACTTCAAGCAGATGGGTCTCACCAACTACCAGTGGATCAAGCTTGCCGACATCGGTATCAAGGGCAATGCGCATTTCATGTTCCTAGAGAAGAACAACCGGGACATCGCCGCCGCAATCAACTCCGGACTCCAAAAGTTGAACAGAAGCCCGGCCGCTCCAGGTCATCCTGGTCTTCCCATCTTTCTGAATTGAGAGAGTTTCCATAGTTGTCAATGACAAATCTATTCCTTTGCACATGGCCTGGAAGCCGGCTCGGCTGTATAGAAGAAGCGGTATGTAGATGCTCTAGCTGTGTGTTACTTCCAAGTCGAGTTTCGCGAAAATGTCTCTGCTTGAGTTCAACGCTTATGTCCTGTGCTCAGCTGAAACCGGCTTACGTTGTGTTGCGAATATTTGATGGCCCACTAACTCTAAGCTGCTCTTATTCATCGTGAAGATCGATGAGACTTATGATATAAGCTGCCCTTATCAACTCCGACTCTTGGAAGGATATTGGGTTGTGATCAAGATCTAAGACTGTCCCTGCTGTGCGCATGTACAGGACCAGTGGAATTGGCTCTGTCTCTTGACTTGCATTCACACAGGCGATTAGTCTATGGAAGATTAACTGGCTTTGAGTCTGCACAAGCAGCCGCATCAATACCGTCGACGCCTTATTGGGCTCTACCGCACAGAACGTGCGGCGCCGCTCGTGGTCGCTTGGGTCCGCCTCTGACTCATTAAAAGAGGTCATGCTGGACGTACCGCGATCCCACTGTCAAGAAGTAGCCAGCCCTGTAAATGATAAAGCGATATAAGGTTGAGGAGAACATGGGCGCATCTCAATCAGAGCGGAAATTTCCACAGTATACAGGAAGAAGTGATGATGTCACCTATCACAATCAGCCAGACAGCGCCGCAGCAACGCTTCCATTGAATTGAACGTCAAGCTCACAAATCGTAGGTTGACGCAATTTAATGTTTTTATTGCCAGTTTTTCTCACAAACTAGATCCTTCTTCAACTGCGACCTTATCTGTCGCCCTGCCTATTGAGAGCGTCGCGCTTAATCCTCAGGTAAATACGACACTGAGCTTACAGCCAACACAAATCCACGTGTGCATATGGCTCACTATGCGTCCACATAGCAAACTTGATGTTTGAGGTGAAAGCGACACCCGTGACCACATTTCCGCGCTAGCACCTATGATAGACTTGCGACAGCGTCAATTCACTCCACTCCAAGCGTCCCTGCATCTCGAACAATCATACACCACAACAACACTAGCAAAGCAACTTTGCACCACGCCTTTCACTCTCCACGCAACCTCGCTTCGCCCACCCCGCAGCACATATCAACTTCACCCACTCGCTCACGCGCCATTTCCATCACCATGCAATCGCAACCAACCCAACCCATGTCCAATATCTCTCCTTCTTCCTCCCAGAAGTCTGATTCTTCTGACTCACAGTCACGGTCCCTTTCCCCGCATGGCTCTCCTCCGACAACTCCGTCAACCTCTTCCCGTGGTAAGGGCGCAGGAAAGAAGTCTATTGCTGGGTCTGCACGCCTCGATAGTGACCTTGAAGCTGCTGGGTATCTTCAAGCGGAGCAGTATCAGGACCACGATCTTTCCAGCGGAGCACAGTTAGCTCTCGACTTCTACAAGCAACTCCACGCCGGAGAATCGTTGCGCCTGAAGTGCTTGGTCGATCTTTCACTCAACGAGTACGCAGAGCTGCAGCACGCCCTCCACCAGGACCCATCTCTTCATACCTTCATCCAGTCCAAAGTTCATACTGTCTGGCTTCCACCGACGAACAACTTACCCAAAGGGACTCTCTGCCTCCGGATGACCAGCTACATCCTCGACTGCTTCACTCAGCATATACGCAATCTACTCGAGCAAGAGCTGCATCAGATCTCTGATGATACAGACAACCCTTGCATCACCGATCACACACGCAAATTTGCGGGCAGCATCGAGATGGTGCCACTCATGCCCAAGATGGACATAACCCTACTGTCGCAGAATGGCGGCAGTGTCATTGGCGTCCAGCCAGACATCAGCTTCATATATGACTCAGAATTGGAGCTTCGTTTCGTCGTCGAGGTCGGGTTTCGCAAGCCAAAGCGTCCCTCGAGGCAAAGGCGTCGCAATATCTGGATTCTTCACGACTGAGAAACGGAGTGAAGACCGTACTCTCGTTCAATCTGCCCTACCAGTACCCGGCTGAACGCCTCGCTAGTGATCCATTGCCTCACGACGCTGTCTTCACAGTTCCTCGTGCGACGCGTAATGGTGAACAGGTTGACAAGTCTACCACAAGCGCGGTCTTCATAGACAAAGACGGCACCCCACGACTGGATGCGGACCTCACACTCTACCTGACCGACTTCTACTTCTCAGACGATGGCGACTACAGCGGCGATGTTTCTTTCACCATCACTTTCAAGCAGCTGGGTGAATGCTGGGACTCCGCCGTGCGATTCCAGAAAATCGGAGACCGGGCTGCAGAAAAACACAAGAAGGAACTGGCGGATCACTTGGAGGCGGTGGGAGAGGTCGACGACCGTCGTCACCCGTCGTATGATGATGAGAATCCTCAGATGTAAACGATTGGATGGAGTCTGGCTATACTCCCATACACTTCCGATGATGCTCAGAGATTAGCGACTACATCCAGACCCTATCTTTTCCACTTGTAAGGTCACATCCCTCGTCACGCCATCCTTATCTCAGCGAATTCCTCCCGACCTTCATGGTCAGTGCGTGTTCGACAAGGCGAGGATTCCGAGTGTGTATACATGGCACACCACAGCAGTACGAGCATTGCATTCCTCGGCTTTTGAACTCCTCCAAACCCACTTTCCGACGTTTTTGTTTAATGCATTTCCACATGTCTTCAGAGCGTAGTTTTACGCAGAGTGCATGGGTTGGCGTTCCTCTTTCTGGGTTTCCTTGTGTTGGTGTTTGTCTGTTGTCTTACAGCTTTGCATAATACAGCGGCGCAGTCCATGATGCATTAGACGATCCCATCAAACTCCACTTCGCTCCACTCTGCGGGCTTACCTAATCGAGCATCAACGATAACATAAGTGTTCACCCCGAAGAGCTGTCGGCTATCTATCTGTATCTGTGTGAGACATCGTATTCAACCTATCCTCTATTCTACCCAGCCTGTCCTCCCGCCACCTACCGATCTTCCTCGTCGAACAGATGCTCAATTCATGCACTCTCATCTTTCTCCCTCGCAGGGATTCTCCATCCCCTAGACGTCATGCAAAAGTCCCTCTTTGTAAGCAGAATAGAAACGTTTATAATGTGACATCAGTGCCCAACTGTAGATTAGTGTTTGGGTACCTGCAGGTGTAACACGAGAGTTTCAGAGCGATCACAGAAGGCGGAATAAGAGCATGCTTGGATAGAGCTGCTAAATATGTATAAATGTTACAAAAGAGGACTTTTTTTCCGCGTAAATTTGTCAATTCCTCCTCAGTGCGCTATGAACTCGTGGCTCTGGTTTGCAGTGGACTCTTGTAGAGGTTGGCTGAGGTCGTATAGTAGGCACAGTCGTGCGCGTGGTAATAGCAGCCCTAATTCCTCGTATACAAAATTCAAGCAGGCTCACTGCTGTAAACGAAGCTCAATCGTGATACGGAGAGACAGGCGCGCGATGGCCCTTACTCTTCTGGTTCATCCTCCACTTCTTATAGTACGCGGCGAATTTGGGCTTGGTGATGTGGCTGAGAATGCACGACTTAGATAGACCGTCACCCTTCATGTGCATCCGGAATAAACTTGTGAGTTCGTATTCGCAAAAATGGGCAAGAGCAGCCATGTGATCCGGGTGGAATGGATGCTTATCCAATCGAGCGACGACGCAGGATCCGGTGGGATCGTTCCAAAGGGGAAGAACCTTGCCGAAGACTTTTTCCTCTGAGTCGACGTCATCGTTGGTGGGCTGGTCGGCGTTGCACCAGATAAGGAGGCGAGTGATGGCTTGGTTGACTTTGGGACTGCGAATGCTGCTTGCATATGCTAATGGGTGCTTGTTCCAAACGTCGATGTTTCCGGGAATGCGAGCGACCGCCATAGGCAGCTCAATGAGCGAAGAGATGGAAGTTGCCGATTGCTGGAAGATGGCGTGGTAGACCGGAAGCTCGATGGGTTCGAATCTCGGACGGCCACCTGCTTGAACATCGCCATCACTGTTGACACGAACACATGAAATGATTGAAACTGGAATCTCCAGGCTGTTGAAGAAGTTTTCGAGGTGTCGGCTGTCGTCATGACCAAGGTCGCGCGCGCCCTTGAGGTGACCGTCAGCAGTGATGTGGTCGAAGCCGAATGCGATAACAGGTCCTTGCCAGTCATGCGCAAAGCCGCGCATGTGGTGCAGAGCGCGCACGGCCTTATTGACCATGGCTTTGTCTTTGAATTCTTCGCCATAATAGTTGAAAGAGAGATGCTCGTCGCGGACGCCGGCAGGCTCTTCGCCAGCGTCGAAGAATCCGTCTCGGGCTATGAGGCGGATGGTGTAGCCTAGATCAACTCCCCGCAATGTGTCACGATCCAAATCAGACCAGAGCGGGGTCTCGTAGGCTTCAGACGCACACTCAACATCATTCGCTGCTAGAGTTCTACCTAGGTAAACGCGTACGTTTCCAGAGTCCTCGATCCCGTAGCGAATCCAAACGAATTCAGGTTTGTTGGCGTAGGTGTCAAAGAGGATGCCTTTCACAAATTGCCCAGCTGGACGAGCAGAGGCTTGGGAACTGGCCTGGTCGCCGTTGCAGGCGAGTTTGCGCTTGTTTTGTAGAGCTTTTTGGCAGTCGGCCGAGTTTTTAGGCTGCAGCGTACAGACGCCAAGGCAAGCCTTGATACCACTGTCGCGCTCTGCGCAGGCCAGGAGGGTCGGAGAGTCATCGAAACAGTTGGACATGGTGTTGCAGGAGAGTTGGAGGATCTAAAAAGAGTTGGTGACGTGGGTTGTCGTGGAATGACAGTAATTTGTAGTCGCTATTATGTCTCGTGCGAAAGCAAGCGTGAGGGGAGGTGGGGCATAAGTGAGGTGAAGAAGGATTGGACTTCACTTTGTCAACTGCAATAACTGGGCATTTTGAACGACTTGCTCCAGCCAGAAGCTTTTGTGACAATATCTCACGAAGGCCGCGGCGGCAGCTCCTTCTAGTCTATCATCTCGTGATCGTTGTAGTTTCCCTCATTGACCATTCCCAAGTGACACTGTGTCGAAGACTAAGTAGAGGTGGGTGCAGAATTCAGCACTCACCGTGAGGCGCCGAGCAGGGGGCGTGTGGAGTGTGGCATGGTGGAACGAGAGGACATGTGGGTCCAGCGCTTGCGGTGGCGGATGTTTGAAGTGCTGAAGACGTCGAACTCGAGTGTATCTGCTTGAAGGATGTCAAAGGAGGGACGTGCCAAAGTGGGATTAGGCTTGGTCATTGGGTATAGAACGAAGTGTAGTTCAGACCCGTGTAATGTTGGCTGTCAGCCTGCAGGTGACTGAAAAGGCTTAGCGTGGTGGAACTTGGGAGAGCGACTGGTGAGCGCACTTCTTCGACCAAAACACTCACCGTCGACCAAGTGCGTCACTCTCGCCGTCTCCGCGCATTCTCTTCCCTCGCTATTTGCATCACTTGTCTGCGCCATGTCCGCCATGAGGACAGCTTCCACGAGCGCTCGCTGGTCGCAGCTGGCCTCCATATCCAACCAAGGTGCACGTCATCAATAACTTCACAACGACGACCACGACGACACTAGTGCGCCGCCCTCTCCACACCACCTCGTGAGACGCACTTTCTTTCACGACGACGGCACAAAGGAGCTGTTATCACCGGCGCGCATCGTTAACGGGCTAGCCGGGGATGACAGGACTGGAAACCGTGTGGTGTGGGAGGATGCCTCTCTGCCCATGCCCGGGCCCCAGTCAGAGGCTGCAGGCATGTCATGGAGACTGAGAACAAGGTGAGAAGTTGGCATGGACACCAGACCACCATTTTCCTTGACGAGTTTGGCTAAAGGGGAAGTCTACATGACCCTTGGACTGTTGTCGCAGGTCATTGGCTTTGTGGGCGTCAGATCTATGGAATCAATGCAAGCTAAGCTACACTCTGGAAGTACCTGGTGCGTTGATGCGATGGTGATGCGTTTTGTGCAAATATCCGGCCGAACAATTTCCAAGAATGCGGGCGAGCGCCGGGTACGGTACCGTAGCAGCTGGTCACGCTACCCTAGCGCGTCTGTCTTCCTCACCAACGTTTGCGTACCTGTTCGTCTCCACCCGCGCATCGCATCTCGTCAACGAGAGCCCTGCGAAGATTCAGCAACCACCGCTGCACACCATGGTTCGATTCAAACCACTGCTAATGGCGTGCAGGTCGGTGGGATACTATTCTACACCGCCGTTACGTCAACTCACACAGTCATGAGTGACATCGCCTTGTTCATGTTGAAGCAGACACCACGACCAGGGGCACTCCTTTCCTCGTACTGGACCCAGACGTTGTGTCCTTCAAAGACCGTCCGAGTATCGTCTCATTGGCTGCGAAATTCGAGAGCCGCCCCTGCAAACAAAGGGCGCTCTTTCAACATTTCATGCCCCTTGCGCACGCACAGCGTCAAGTCAGCATCTGAACCTCCGTTCGCCATGAATCATTCTGGTGGACAACAAGCTTGGATTTCTTTGTCGTCCCTAGCAAGGAACGTGCAACGACATGCTAAAGCCACCACCAGCCGGCACCATCTTTGTCTGAACATGTTGACCATAGGGCACCCTTTCCACCATGACTCTTACACCACAACATAACAACGGCAGAATATCTACGATACGAGGCTGACGTCTTCTCGCTTTGATCCATCCAGGTTCGTTGGCTTCAGAACTTCACTAGGGCTTTGGACGCTTTGTCTCAGCCCTGGTTCGTCTGACAAAGAAGACAGCAAGTTTCGCTTTCACCGCTCTACCACTTCGACCTTCCTTCCATCTGCCGACTCGCTCGACAGACTTAAGACAAGCATAGCTTCGATGGTCCGCCACTCAGACACACCAATCTACGCACCACATAACCACTACTACCACGATCCTGCGACTTCCACATAGCCTACCCAGCCATGGAATATCATGATGAGGCTGCCCATGAGCTGCTTCGAGATGACGAGATACCCCACGATTTGGTTGCAGACGACCAATGGCCACAAGAGCTAGTTCGCAACGGCGAGAAACACCAAGAGCTACCTGGAGGTGACGGAATACCTCAACAGATGCTACGTAACGCCATCGTCGAGCTGTCTGACACCTTTCAAGATTGGAAGAGAGCTTTCGTGGACCTCCTCGACGCTTTTCTCAATCCTATCAAGACTATACCGCCACTCATACTGGTCTTCTTCCGCGAATGGCGCACTGCCCTCCTGGTCAGTATTATCGCCTGTTGGAACCTTCTTGCGGCATCGGTCTCTGTCGCCTTCGCTGCTCTCAAGGTATTCGCGCTCTACTGCTGGCACACTTTGATCGCATACATCAAGCAGGCTTTCGCTGCTTTCAACTTAGCTGGTCTCCACTGCTGGCATGTTGTTGTGACGTTCATCAACCGCGCCTTCGCTCGCTTGTACAATTCTGTCCTCGTACGCACCACGCTGTACTACGTGACTTGCTTGATCGACACACAGCATCTCGAGCGCTTCGGCTTTTGTCGCATCACTGGGACGTTCCGCAGCTGTTATCTGTCCTTTCACTGGGTTGTTCTCGGCGTTCTAGTCATGTTCAGAGTGCGCGATATCTGCCACGCTATCCTGCAGGTTGTCAATCAAGTTCGCAATGTACTATCACCGCGTATCATTCGGGGTATGATCTTCGCTCTGGTGTTCCTCCTGATCTACCTGCTTTCGAACAGCGAAGCTGATCCCTCCGGCACCATCGAAGTCCCGCAATATACAGCTTCCAAGATCATCGACACCTTCCACCGTCCCGCTTCCAATATCGACGCATGTATTCTCATGCTCATCTTCCCATATATCGAGTACGCCGCGTACGCCGTACTCATGCTCGGCAACTTCTGTGCTTGGCTCTGCGAGCAGCTGCTTGATTTCCACGACATGATGGCTGACATCATCTGCGGTGGGAAGGACACACGGTGGACGGTACTGCCACTCTGCATTGTGAGCTCGCTCTCAATTCTCTGTGTTGCTGCAACTCTGTACGCTTCAATTAGACTTTGCTATGCCTTTGCCAAGCACATCGGGGTTTGGGGTTTTGGAAAGCTAGGTGCAGGAGAAATGCGTCCGACGCAGCAAGACGACGCTGCTGAAGAGCCGGGTAATCTTGGCCACGCAGCAGCCTCAATCAGCTCAAACAATGCCGATATGCCTAACAAAGACGACGCCGCAGATACGGTGGTCACTGACGCATTCGGCAGTGTGGAACAAAAGCAAAAAAGACTGGCCAAGGAGACCAACAGCGGGTCAGCTAAACTATGTCTCTGTAAAGTGACACCCGCTCTGAGCCCTCTCCAGTCTGTGGAAGTTGAGCATAAGACAATCCAGCGCGAGAACAAGACAGCTCCGCGATCTGACGCTCACAGCTCAAAGGTCAAAAAGCTAGGCGATCGCTTAGTGAAATCTGCTCAGCCCGCGCTGGAACATGCGGGCGAAAACTCCCCTTTTCAGACCATCAACGTCGAAGACCACACAGCCGTGAAACCTGCCGTTCGCCGCTCTACAACCAACAAGTCCATTGAACACCCATTGCAAGTTGCTCCGCCAGCGTCAGAAGAAGTGATCAAAGACCTCCGTCCCAGCCTGTCTGCAAGACTTACCAATCCCGTCCAGCCGTCTCTTGACACAGGAGTTGAGGGGGACCGCGGGACTGTTCGTGAGACCAACACGCCTGACCTTTCTCAGTCCGTCAATTCTGCTGAACGCCTAGTTCAGACTGCTCAGCCAGCGCCAAAAGAAGCTTCTGAAGCCTCTCGTCTCCGTTCGTCTACTGGCCTGGTTGATGCCGCAAAGTCTCCTCTTCAAAAAGATAACATCAAGGACGACCAACAACTTAACAGCGAAATTGAGACACTTACCCAAGGCCTTCTTCAATTCGTCAATATTGAGACCAACACTACTCAGCGCCCTGGCTCACACCGATTCAAGACCAATGATGTCATTAAGCGCCCAATGCAAGCTACTCAGCCAGCGCTGGAACGGGAAAATCTGGAAAGTCTACAATCCAGCTCATCTACGAACCTGACCAAGCCCGCCGAGTCCCCGCTTGCAGACACGCGCATTAAGGAGCGAAGCCTCGTTAATGTGACGGAGACGCCTGTTTTGACAGATGGTCACCAATCCAAGATCAACAAGCTCGTTCAACGCCAAATGCAAGCCGCTCAGCCAACACTAGGAGAAGCGTCTGAAGCTCCTCGTCCTAGCTCATCGGCAAGTTTGAATAAGCCAGCGAAGCTCTCTCTTGACACAGAAAGCGAGCTGGACGAGGAACTGTTGAGCGAGACCAATACGGGCGATACCGAGACAGACGAAGCGATGCAGGACGAGAGCAATTCAACCAAACAGAAGAGAAGGAATCAGAAGAGACGGGCGGTTAAGTTAACGAAGAAGCTGGCGGAGAAGGCGGCGAAAGAAGAACAGACGAAGCTGGTTCAGAACGGATTGGATTGGGAGGGTAAGGATCCCAAGGAACAAGATCACGACGCGAAAGACCAGGACGAAAGGGCTCAAATTTGGAGAACCGTGGACGGAAACGAACACGACGTGAAGGACCACGCGTCGGAAGAGCAAGAGATAGAAACATTAGTCACCGTAGAGGATCTCATGGGTCTGGAAGACGACGAGTAGACCGAGTCCATAAACCTGTTAGCAGGCAAAACAGGTAGATCGATGTATGGCTTGTACAGTATTGCATGGCTCAATTGCGTGTGGGAGATCGATCTCCATGCGTACTAGAACGATGGGGAGGGAGATCGAGTGACGGTTGCTCTACAAGCCTTCGTAGTTCCATCCTTCCGCATGTATACCTTGTTGTGCAGAGACTGACGCTTTTAGTGTTACCAATCCAGTCAAGACTGAGCGAGCGATTTTGGTGTCAACGTGGGCAGCAACTTGTCCTTAAAGCTTTCCCTCATACGCGACGATCGAGACAGTACTCACAGTAGGCGATATTTGCGCATGTCTTAGAGACAGAGGACAGACACCGAAAACCGGATTCGTGATGTGGTTAACGCCATATTCGGAACTTCAAGTTTGAATAGTTTGAACTACCATATCCGACCTGATAGACATTCCCAAATCACGATACCGTGCGCCTTCCACCCTTGTTCAATCACTTGGTAATAGCAGGACTCCAAAGCGTACCTTCCTTTTCATCTTCGCTACGTTCCCAGCCATCAAGATCTGCGCACGCGTCACCGTCATCATGCATTTGATCCTGCAAAGCGACCTACTTGCTGACTGCACCCCACAGCCAGATAACGAATCGATCAAGAAATTGCTTCCCTTTCCGATGTCTCCCCAACTTTCTCTTTCCAAACGCACGTGCGCCTCAATGGAGAAACTCGATAGATGCCGGCGCCTTCTACTCAAGCGCCTCGCGCCGTCTCCCTCTTCGCCTTCTGCACCGGCAACGCCGATTCGACAGCCTGGTGGTTGACCTTCCACATCGGTGAAGATGAGGCCGACCCGGCTAGGAAGTACACCGGCAAAGAAGATTGCTGGGCTTGTGACCCCGAAAATGGCGGCGAAAGGTAACGACGAATTGAGTGATGCATTAGTAGGAGGTTGCAATATCATCAGCCACCGCATCATATACAATATATTAGCTCATCCTCTCGTATGCTCACATCCATTCACAGCCTCCCAGACACCCACCTCCGTCCTCACCGCCACAACTACAATCATTGCCACCTTGTTGCGCCCCCACTCTCTTATCCTTGCCTCTCCACATCGAAAAAAGCCAATGAAATTCCGTCTGGCGAAGTCCTCAGCCGATACTGCGCTCGTAGCAGTAAGCAAGGAGGCGAATGGCGTGAAAGCCAAAAAAAGCAAGTGTAAAGGGGAGAAGCCCTCGAATTGGTACCACGTGGCAGTGGATTCTACTCGAGAGATTGCGCTGTTGGAGGGGAAAAAAGAGAATGAGGGGGTAGAAGCTTGAGTGAATTCTAAATCAATGAGTAACATACGACAGTATGGTCGATTAACTTGGACGCTTAGTGGCAGGATTCATTTTTCACGGTCGCAGTGTGCCTCTTTGATCTTGCTATGATTTTTCGTCCTTACGCCAACGATCGATGTAACTCTCATCAGTTCTCAGAGCTAGCATGAATTCTTTGATTTTCGATGTCTTGGTTAGTTTCCACCGGTCAAAGCTCTCTCATGGATATGTCATACAACGACTTGTAGAAAAACTCACAGCACGTCTCGACGAATGTGATTCGTCTGATACTTTGTAGTCCGCCAAAAAAAGCGGCACGGACATTGAGTGCTTGGTATACCTGTTGAAACATCACGCATGCAGTCATGTGGACCTTTTCGTTGAGCTGGAAGGCAAGCCAGTCGGCCTGTCCCTTCTTCTAGCTGCTATGTCAATAAAAAACTATCTCTGTCTTTCTCAACGTACTGAGCTGAGCCGGGCTAAACTAGCACCCAGTCATCTAGGACGCTACGGCTGACAATTGTTCGATGGGTCTGACCCACCCTTGTCTCAGACCAAAGATTGATGCGATGCAGTATTCACGTCAGCACAACTTTACGCCGATCAGTCAATCAGGCTTGCAAAACTTCAGAACAGCCCGTTCCGTGGCTAAGAGTGGAATTCAACAAAGAAAAGTAGGTTTTCCAGTGCAGTGAAGTAGAACGAAGAGAGATGCAGCACAGTAGAGTGAGTTATCGACATGAGGATACACACAGACCATACTCCAGAGGCACATCTATCTGATGGCATAGAAAAACATTCGCTCCTGAGCCGGCGGTAGATGAAGCATGGTAATAAGGCTGAAGAAGATGGGTATGTAGATATTCTCCACGTGAGGTACCAAAAAGCTGGCAAATGCTTGTCCTTCGAATATAAGGAGAGATTAATTGGTTCTCAAAACGTAACTGCGCGGTTGCCTTTACTGTGCAAGGTCTTTCCCACGTCCAGGTACCGTTGTCGTATTGCTGGCGCATCTTTCGTCGTTCTCAAATGATGACAGTCACATCTTGCAATGCTTCCTACTCCTTTATCTCAAACTCCTGCTGCTTTGTCAGAGAGAGGCCGTAATAACACATATTGAAATTTTAGTTTAAGTCTCTGTCTATGTCTGTGTATGTGTCCTTGTTCTCATGATTGGTTTAGTCAGGTCAGCTGTCGTTGCGTCAATAACCTCGGAAAATGTAGATGACGTACTTCAGAATCAGGCTAAAAAAATACCAAGTTATAATGCGGTTCGTTCAAGTTGCAAGATGGGATCATGAGATCGTCGAGTCCACTTGGTCATTTCGTTTTCTTGTTGTTGTGGCGCGACACACTTTCTTCGCGATTTTGTTTGTACTCATACCGGATGGAGGCCGGTACATTTGTTTTCGTAGAACATGCTTGAAGATCCAATGATACGATATTGATGTAAAGACATAGATAGCTGAAAGTGTAATAACTCAGCCAGACAGTTATCTTAGGGCTTCCACATCGTGAACGATGACCTACTTCAAGCCAAACCTGGAACTCACTAGGGTGTGTGGCTGCTGCTTGGAAGAGACATGATGTTAGGCCTGGTAACACACTATACGCAAGCTCTGCCTTACAAGTCACTAGGCAGCAGATATAATAGACGATATCCAGAAGTTATACCGTATAACATTTATAGGGAGCAAGACTTGCGAAGTCTCGTACCGTCTTCGTGTCTGACGCAGATCAGCATGCAATTCGCTGGTCAAGGAGCTCTGACAAGTATCTGCAGTCACTCGAACGAAGCTATGAGTGGATGTGTCAGCTTCTTCTTTCACAAATCAAGACGAACACGACTTCACGTCGTAAGCATCGCACGAGTTGTGGGAGATCCTGGGGGGCGCTAGACCGTGTGGGGATACCGTGTCCGTGCGCGTGATGCCCGGATTCGCGTGACGCCCCGCCAACCGCCTTAACGCTTATATAGAGATGAGGTTCTACAGCCACCCATAATAGTTATTATTACGAGATTTTGTAGTGTAGTAGTAATTAATTGCTTATAAAAAAGATGTGCTACTTAAATTTTGCTAGTAATTTAACGTTGCGGCTGCAGCGGGTGGTAATGGCTAGAGCAGCCAGAGGCGGCAATAGGGGACCACGTCTATTAACACTATCTATAGGACCACATTTTTAACGCTTTTTTAACTAGGTTGCTTCTAAGGCTTTTCTCTTACTCTTTTAGAATAATTATATAGCTTTTATAGCATTTTTCTTCTATTATTAATGCTGCTTTTTAGTCTACTATTTAGCCTTCTAAATTGCTGTATTAGTTTTCTTCTTCTTACGCACCTCTTTAGCTATCTTCTTTACTACACGCTTCTTTTTCTTCTTCTTCTTCTTCTTAATAAGCTTCTTAGTAGCTGCAACTTTCTTATTAGTTGCTTTTCTAAGTGCCTTCTCTTTCTCCTCTTACTTTCTAACTCTTTTATAGAAGTATGCTTTCTTAATCTTTAAAGAAGACTAAATTACTACACTACTATAGTACTTTTTCTATTACTATAAATCTAAGGCTTTATTCTTTTTTTTATACTTCTTCTACTTCTTTAGAGTACTTTTAAGGCTATCTATCTTATGTTTTAGTAGTAAGGCTTTAATTAAGATATAGTAGATAGATTATTTTATCTTTTTAGCCTTATTACTCTTCTTGTCTTTAGCAATTTTCTATAACAACGTCTCTATTTTAAGCTAATCTTTGTTACTAAAAATAGAGAATAAGAAATTATCTAAATCTAAAATCTCTAGTGTTTTAATAAAGTAATTAAGAATAATATTAGGTTTAAATAGATAGATCTCTATTATATTAAAGAACTTAACTATTAGCTCTTTAGTAAAGCTAGACACCTACACCTTCTAGAATAGGCTAAAGAAGTCTAATCTAGTAATAGATATGTTGTTTTAAGCCTTATAGATATATATTATAACTACTTTTAAGTACGCTATTAATAAAGGTTTAAACAGCACTATATTAAGTAGCTAAAGTGTTTAGATTAAGTAAGAGGGAAGTATAGCTAGAAGAATCTTATAGTAGTTATAATAGTTAAGAAAGTCTATTATTATATAGAATCTATAGCTATCTAGTATTAATAATCTCTACTTTCTCTATACCTTCTTCTTAGCATAGCAATTAAATATCTATTTAAGCCACATAAGGCCTATATTGTTATTTAACTATTCTAAGGCTAATACTATTACTATTACTAAGTATACCTCTAGCTTAATTTTAGCAACTTAGTTTAATTTAATCTCTTCTTTCTTTAATGTGTAGATAAGCCTAGATAGTAGTACTAATCTATTAGTATATACACACGCTATAAGAGTCTGCTAATCTCTATTACTATCTTAGATTAATGCTTTAATCTTGCTTTTTATCTATATACGCTTACTAAATACGTGTTTTGTTCTATCTATTATTCTAATTATAAAGTCTTTCTTATCTATATTGTATATATAGCAACTCTTAATAGAGTATTTAGAGATTTTTAGCTGTAGTAGATTAAAATAGAGCTTGTATTTATTATAGAAATTAGCGTTGTAACGTTAGTAATCTATTCTAGTTAAATAACATAAGATAAGATAGATAGAGTACTTATTAATAAAACGCGTAACCTAGCTATTAGAGACTAGTTTTTAAGCTATTAGTAACACAAAATTCTGTATTATCTCTTGTGTAGAAAGTAAGTAACAGCTTATAAGCAATTCTATATACTTTACTAGCTCTATCTCTTATTATAGGTTAAGCTACTGTTAATTAATAATCTTAGTTATGTGTAATGTCTAATTGCCTTAGTGTCTCTAAGCTAATGTTAATAGATTAATACTGTACTTGGCTGCAATTTAAGTATATAAGAATTCTTCTTCTAGTTTTAAGGATTTGATTGCTGAAATTGCTGACTGAATTGGATCTATATTGGTTGTGTTGTGACGCGTCAAAGATGGGTGGATTTGGTGATGGCGGGGCGTCACGCGAATCCGGGCATCACGCGCACGGACACGGTAGTTCCAGAAACAGCCCCACCACTAGCGCGGTCGCTCGGAGAGTAGTACCTATCTATCAACATCGCGGGTCAGATCAAGCTCGGCCTTTCAACTTCTCAATATCAGCGGTATAGCGAAAGTGCGACATCGGAGTATTATCGCCATGTGCCATATAGCAACCAGCTTGCGTGCTTAACAAGATCGTGTATTGTGGAGCGCGGTGCGTATGGCGTGCCTTTTGAGTTCGATGTCGTTAGCACAACCCCGAAAAGCACCAACCAGGTGGTGGCAGTACGCCTATAGATACCTGGCGTGCATCCATGTGTCTGAAAGGATTCGCAACCTTTGTCTACGTTTTCGTCGCAGATTTTGCAATGACGACTGCAGCACCACACGATCCTGTCCCCCAAGTTGACCTTGGCGAGCTTGCGGAAGTTCGGAGAAAGTATGCTGAAGAAGCAAACAAACGTCTGAGGACAGATGGAGCGGCGCAGTTTCTGCCTCTCGATGAGGCCAATGAAGACCGGCTGCATGATCTCCTTGACGATCCGTGGGCGGACCATGCAGAGCTCAACCGCAGAACACCGCCCATTCGAGACGGCGAAGTCGTGCGATTCTTCGTTCTTGGCGCAGGGTTTGGTGGGCTGGTATACGCTGTGCGCCTTATTGAGTCGGGAATAGCCACAGCGGACGAGATTCGGATTGTCGATGCAGCTGGTGGTTTTGGTGGAACCTGGTACTGGCATCGGTACCCGGGGCTTCACTGCGATCTTGAAAGCTACTGTTACCTCCCTCTCCTCGAAGAGACTGGCTACGTACCGAAGCAGAAATATGCACCAGCAGCTGAGATTCGACAGCATGCTGAGGGTATTGCGACGCGTTGGGGGCTCGACGACAAGACGTTGTTCCGCTCAGACGTTCAGCGCGTGGAGTGGGACGATACCAAGAAACTCTGGGAGATCTTTTTTGTCGAAGAGCGCGGTCCGCATGAACGTCCGATCAATCGCCAGATCAAAGCTCAATATGTCTACCTTGCCGCTGGGGTTCTCACCAAGCCGCAGATTCCCAAGATCACAGGCCTTTCGTCCTATCGTGGTAAAATGTTCCACACGTCGCGCTTCGACTACCAAGTCACGGGCGGGTCGCAAGATGATCAAACTTTGAACAAGCTGCGTGACAAGCGAGTTGCAATTGTTGGCACTGCTGCGACTGCTGTGGGCGCAATTCCATCATTGGCCAAGTATGCCAAAGAGTTGTACGTCATTCAACGCACGCCGGCTTACGTCAAGCCACGCAATCAGCAGACTACCGACATCGAAAATTTCAAGCACACAGTTGCAGGGAAGAAGGGGTGGCAGTTCGAAAGACAGATGAACTTGAACCAACACATGACCAATGCCTTGCTTCCAGGCCAAAGGAATCTCGTTCAAGACGGCTGGACTGATATGCCTGCATATTCTGCGGTGATGGGGTCGCCCGCGCTCGGCATAGTCAACTCTACCCCAGAAGATGAAGCGCGGCGAGCGACGTGGTTCCACGCCCTGGATCTGCCGCACATGAAAGCTGTACGTTCTCATGTAGACAACATTGTCAAAGATCCTACCACAGCCGAGAAGCTGAAACCCTGGTACCCCTCATGGTGCAAGCGTCCCACCTTCAGCGACGAGTATCTCCAGGTGTTCAATGAGCCACATGTACATCTCGTTGATACAGACGGCAAGGGCCCATCACATGCTACAGAGCGGGGTCTTGTTGTTGCTGGCAAAGAGTACCCAGTGGACGTGTTGATCTTTAGCACCGGCTACTCTGTCGCGGGCGGCCGTACGGGAGGCAGTCCAGCTGGCAGGATTGGTATCGAAGTGACAGGTCGTAACGGTTGTTCAATGGACGAGAAGTGGCGCGACAATGGAGCTGCCACGCTTCATGGATACGCTACCAATGGTTTCCCAAATCTCTTCTTCTCTGGAGCTTCGCAGGCTACCATCACTGGCAACAACGTATTTATGCTGAGCCTGATCGCGCAACACGTGAACTACTGGATTTCAGAAGCCCAGAAGCGTGTCGGTGAAGGTAGACGAGCGATCATCGAGGTGACTAGAGAGGCTGAAGAGCAGCACAGTGAAGAAATTATCAAACGAGCGCCATTCTTTTCCTGTCTTGCGGGATGCACGCCGGGATATTTCAATAGCCATGGACAGGCGCCAGCCGAAGATACTTCGGAAAAGAAGAAAAACACCAGGGGTGTAGTATGGGCAGAAGGCACTCAATCATTCCTGGAGTACATTGGGAATTGGAGGAAAGAGGGCTCGTTGAAGGGTCTGGCCATCACCGCGGGACCGAAAGCGAGTGGTCAGATTTTGTCGCGACTATGAGTAACGTGCAGTCCGAGTAGCTTCAGTAGAGAATTCGATTCCGGATTTTGACGTGAGTTTTCCTGGTTTCTAATTAGTTGAGAACGGCGTGAGTTCAAATAATAACTCTTTTGCGCCTGAGTGTCATCCAGTAGCTAGTATGGAACACCAACATGAAGCTCTCGATTTGGCAAAGACGTTGCTCTACACTGTGCAGGTTTGTCTCACAAAAGTCGTCAAAAGCGACTCGGCAAGACAAAAAGCATTATACCACAGTGAAGACACGCGTACATGTGTGGTTGGCGACAGCAGCCCCGTTTCGCGTTCGAAGGGGTTTGACCTCCCAGTAGGCATCCGATCTAGCAAGTGAAGAACTTTTGGGTCATCCATCTTGGTGCATCGCACGATGGTTCAAATGTCTGACGATGCCGAACACTTGAACTCACTCACCTTACGAACGGTGAAACTGCGCACCGTTCAACCATTTCGAAGCCGACCAGCACGAGAGTTGTCACCAATAGTTGCTATCATCCTGCGAGCGTAGTTGTTGCGTAACTCTCTTATGAACAAGTCTTGTCTATCTCCGGTCTCCCAAACTGGGTCATCACTTTCTGTCAAACACCAGAGGTCTACATGTCGCCACCTAAGCTATCGACATCCAAACATAAGCCCAGAGAGTCTTCTACGCTCATGTCGTTCTTTGTTTTCCCTGGTCGCAAAACGAGAAAATCGCAATGCCTGCTTGGTCCTGGTGATGAAGTCAGCGCAGCTATGCCAAATATACATTTGCAGACGGACGCACACACATGCTTGATAGAACGAATTGACGAAATGGGGCGCGCGATCGATCCGTAGTACCATGTCCGTGCGCGTGATGCGCGGATTCGGGTGATGCGCACCCCCATCATATTATGAGGGTCATGGACTTCATAGCAAGGCGTGAGCAGCGGCCTTACAAGACCTTCACTTAGCGCGCCCAATAGGAACCATTGTACCTCGTACTACGGGCCGTTCCAGCAGCGCAGTAAAAATCAACACTGCTTGCAAGTCGCTTACTGTCGCCTTTGCCGCTACATCTTTCTACTACCATCTAGCTCCTCCGATATCCGTTCCTTTTTGTTGTCACTACTCCACTCAGTTCATTTCAGCGCCTTAGTGCGTTGCAGACGTATCAAGCTTTGCGCGCCAGATAGAGGAGTACAGAGCAAAAAAGTTGGCAAAAACATACAACAGCAGGTATTCGCTAGTGGTCACCCACCTAACTACTAATCCGCCGGTACGTTGCTTAAATAGGGCTGAGCGAACGGGAAGCCTTGTTTTCAACGTCCTGTGGTCGTATGTAACATTACTGCCACATTCGCAAAAATTCATAGCAATTGACGCAATAGGATGCGGCGGGTAGACGAACGCAGCATGATTTGCAGCCACAAATTATACCCTCTGCATCAATTTACGCACCCCCCCAGATTTAGTATAGTGATTTATTAATACAAACTATAAAGTTATTAATACAAACTACAGACATAGGTAGGTAGATTATTAGCTAATTTCTTATAGTTATTAACGTACTCTACAAACAAGCTAGTTACTAAGCAAGTTAGTTACTTTTGCTAAGCCTCTACTAAACTCTACCTTATTATAATCTAGAACAACCTAAATTAACACTGTAAACTACAGTACAGTCTATAATATTATTTAGAAACTACTTCTACCTCTTTCTTACACGTTTATATGTTATGTCTAGTCTTACTACACTATCTACAGCGCCTTTAGAAAGGCTTATCTACTTTAGCGCGCACCTACTTCTTTATCTTCTTACTATTACTACGCGCTCTAAACTCTTTTAGAGCTATTAATTACTAGCTCTCTTTAACTATTAGAGTATCTTCTTTCTTAATCTACTTTCTTTTGTATAATTTTTGTTATATAGCTACCTTATTAGCAGCTTAAAGCTTAGTAATCTTCTATTACACTAATACTAGCTTGTGCGCAATTATAGCTGCCCTCTTTAAAACCTTCTTAAATACTTTAACTATAGAGGTAGGCAAGCTATCTATATGCCTCTAAATTCTTGTCTTTATAAGCGTTAATTATAACCTAAGTTTAAAGGTGTTGCTTAGAGTTTACAACTACTAGAGCTTATTATTAATAGGTAGTAGTAGTAATAGCGTGCGCAGCTTTATATTAAGGCTGCTTATAACCTATTATAGATTAAACAGAACTAGTCTAGTGTCTTAGAACTCTCTCTAGATATTTCTAAAAGTAATTGCAGCATTATAGGCGCGTATAAAGTATAGTAGAAACTCTATTTTTATAATATAGTTAATCTAGTTATGTATAAGTATTTTAGCTTAGCGTCTATATGCCTTCTTTAAAGCAGTAAAACAAGCTATATTAAGAGGCTATATAAGATGTAATAAGTAGAGAGGTAAATAGAAAGTAATTATCTTATTATTCTTATAGTACTACTAGAATTTAAAAGAGTTATAGCTCTTATAACTATTAATAATAAGCAAATAATAGGTGCTAATAGTACGCTTCTTTATATACCTGTTAAAGTAGCTTATCTAGTCTAGACTAAGCTTATTAGTAGTCTAGCTGTTATTAGAGACTCTAATAACCTAGTCTTAAAGTAGATCCTCTTCTTTATACTAGGCAGAGAGATAGTAGTAGGCCTTAAAGATAAGAAAGGTAGAAATAGCCTATTCTTTAGTATTAATATCTACTATAGCTATAGTCTACTTCTAGTTGCCTAGCTAGACTGCCTTTAGCTAACCTTGTTATTCTAAAGCTATAATAACTACTTCTTAGAAGATCTAGCCTATTATAAAGTCTATCTTGTTAAAGTTATACATATCTTTATTCTAGATGCTATACTTAGCTTTAGTATTAGCTACTAGGCTAAACTAGCTCTATAGAACCTTAGAATTCTTATAGAGAGCTCTCTTATAGTTATACTTATAATTAAACTTAACTATAAGCTCTAGATACTGCTTAACAAACATACTAGGCTAGTTTACACTAATAGAACCTAGATTACACTTAGTGTGCAAAGAATTAGCTATAGTAGCTATATCTAAAAGCTAAAAGAAAAACCCTTACACGTTTAGCTTAAGAACATATTTAATAATTACTCTTTTCTTATTATTGTCTAGCTTCTATAAGTTAGCTATAGAATTAGTGCGTAAAGGTTATTCTATGTGTTAGTTGCTTAGTATTGTTTAAGAGACTCTGTAGATAGCTATAGCGCGTTGCTAAGAGAGTGTTACGTCTTGTTTAAGAGCCTAAAGCACAAGCTGTATCTAAGCTTCTTTTAACGCGTCTAAATAGTGTTGTTAAGAAGATATTAGTATATAAAGGGTGGTTTAGTAGAGACTTAGCAAAAGTAACCAACTTGCTTAGTAACTAGCTCGCCTGTAGAGTACGTTATGTTTTGCTCTATATACTGTTACCTAATCTATTACTTTATTATTAACTAGCTAAAGCTAGCTAATTAGATTCTCTTACTTGTCTATAACGCATTTATAATAGTTGTCTTCTAAATCTAAGAGGGGTGCACACATTTTTGCAGGCACCAATAGATATAGCCGCAGATAGGTGTTTCAATCAAGCTAGCTTCAAGTAATCAGAGTCGTGTAGAGGTAATTACGTATTTTCATCGTAGTTTTCTATTGTGGTTGTCTATCACAACTGATTATCACAGCCGTGTTGGAACCTTCCATGGACACTGTCTGTTCCAATCCTCTATGACCTAATCTTAATAACATTCAGTAAATGAAAATCTTGCTGTGACATGCATTCGAGACATCTAGAAAAGTGTTCTTATCACCCTCCAACGTTACCCCCACCTCATCCACGGCTCACCCTTATGGCACCGACCACAACGCCCATGATCCCCACCCAGCAGCTCACTTTGAATCTCACAATCATGCTCGCACTCGCATACCAGTCCACGTAAGACACAATGTATCAAACTAGATCAAGCAAAACTAACTGCAGTTCACATGGTCATCGCCACAGAAGGCGTGGCGCGGACATGCCGAGTAGGTAAAGAGCCGCTTCCCTGGCCCACGACTGGTGTCATATAGCGCTTGGACACAGACGAGGTCAAAGTCTTCGTCTTCCTGGTCGCGGTCGCGAGGGTGAAGAGGGCAGCCGTGGTACATCTAGCAGAATTCGGTGGAACATGGGGAGTTGTGATACAACGGACTAGTAGCGATAGGGTCGGGCGAGCGAGGCGTGTTTCTCATCGCGAGACACTACAGCTGCCCTGGCGTGCTCAAAGCAGGTGAATCCACAGTCATCGTCGTCGTGCTCGCCGTGGGTCTGGCGATGACAGCCGGCGCACGCAACATGGAGCTTCGTTGGGGAGATGCTTCTGCTGATGTCGAACGCTGGCGCGTCGGAGCTTGCGCGTTGCTTAGAAGATGGCTGAGACTTAGGCAAGAGTTCCCCCTGTGATGGCGTCGATGGAGCATGAACTGCTGCACGATAGCTTAAGACCCACTGGGTTATACGGTCCAGAGGTGGCGACTGCGTCCTTTGCAGGGTGGCCATCCTGTACCCACACCAGGTGTCGAAGCTAGCCAACAAGTTTTGACAAACTTGGGCGCGGTCTATGCCAGGTGCGGGGGACTCTTTCCGACTGTGCACAGACGAATCTGAACTGATGGGATTCATGAGAGGCGAATCCAGACCTAGCTGATCAACATTGACGTTTTCGGGCAAACCTGTATCTGCAAGTGACAACTCCGGCTCAGCATGAGGTGAGATTGACAGCATCTTCTGACCGACTGAGACATCAAAGCGATGCCTCTCTAGGGTCCTAATGCTTCCAAACTCAGCAACATAGTCCCACGACTGTTGCACCCACTCATCCTCGTCCTCGACTTCAGAGTCATTGCTCTCAGAATTGGCCGTATCATTCCCCTCGTCGGCATTGAGCGATTATGATAGCTCATCGGCGGGGGGTGAGGTCGCCGTTGAGCTCTGGCGGACTGCGTTGAAATTAAGTGTCAGCATGTTGGGCGACCGGTCGTCTCGATCGTTCTGGTCATTAACTTCAGCGGCATCGCTGTCTTCAGTGGCTCATCCTTCCTCCTCAATAGTGTAGCGTGACCGATTAGCTTCATATATTCTGTCATGATACTGTATCCCCGACACTGGCGACGAGCAGGGTAATCGATAGCGGAAGTTCAGTCCATCTTGAACCTACGATCAGGGCAAGCTTGAGCGGATGTTACTATTAGCGAATATGGTGTTGTGGTACGGTGCATTGAGCGTTATGGTGTGATATGTTGTTGTTGTTGTTGTTGTTGTTGCTGTGAGTTGTTGTGGAGTTGAGCGCGCCGAGAATGGCGTGCAGGATCGCTCAGTCAGCACGCTGAAACTGAGATTGGAAGGAGTGACACCGCCACAAAGCTCGAAAGCGAAGTCACCATTTCTGGACTTGTAGCAAGGTATCCCTACCCAGCAGCAGCTTACAGCCCGGGTTTTTGGCAGACAACGATCTCGTTGTAAATGAGGCCTCAGCTGGCATCTGCGATCTTTTACGGTCTTCACATGGAGATGCATTGCCCTGTCGCGTGTCTCTCAACATACGTGCATCTGTCATTAACGTGCCGGAGGTTCGACTTTGGTTCGTCATGTCAAAAACCACATGTCAAATTGTGTTTGCGCGATTGCCGCCGCTCACCAGTGAGCGAGTAGTGGGCAAAGCCTACTTTCAGGCGTGCCGCTGTAGCAAACTCATGCGTCATCTAGTCCTTGAACACACTGCTGCAATGAAGGCTGGCGTCTTGCTATGTATGACAGGTGCTGTGAAGAGGAATTCAGCCACATCTGAAGTGAGAGCAGCCATTCGCCGATGGATTGAAAGAACTCGGACGCTCGTACTGAAGGCAGAAGAGCGATTGTCTCACCAAGCGCCGTTCGTTTGCCATCACTTCACCACACTCAAGATGCTTACCAAGTTCTGCAATCGTCGACCCACCCTCACCCTTCCGACAATCACCTCTTCGCCGCAACCACCCGCGCAGACTCTTGTACGCAGCTCCCTCCATGTTCAAAATTCACTCGCGCCGACATTCAAAGACCATGCCGCCCGAGAAGTTGACCAACATGACCAAACTCGCCGCGTTGAAAGACGGCAGGCACTTTGCAGGTGCTACCCCGCACGCCATGTCTGCAAAACTGCTTGATGAAGAGGACGGCCGAATTGAGGCAGACCATGAGCAGCGTTGCGGTGTCACCATCCGACCTGGTGAGCAAGCTGCAAAGGTACGTCATTCTAATGATGAACACTACTACAGCACCTACTCACTGCAACCGTGAAATAGGCGACAGAGCACGACCGTAGTCCCCCAGCCGGCGTTACTGTTGCCTCCACCACCACGCCGACCTCAGCGACTGAGAGTACTGCCGCCATCTCACCTGTCTTCGCCAGTATGTCTACCGTCGAGCATTCGACCACAACCATCGGTTACGCCACTGTGACGAGCATGCTGCGTCCGACAGCCAGCCTCTCTGCCTCGGCTACTCCCACGATTGGCGCTGCCACTGCCTCGCCCAAGACTTCCACCGTCAGCAGCAGCGGCAACGGCAACGGCATCTCCACCGAGAACTTCGTTATCAACGGCGACAGCTGCCCCTCTCCGCATGCGGCCAGTGCCAGCGGGCTTTCCAGGGAGAACGAGGACGCACAGGTGATTGGGCAAGAAACTCCCGTGGATGGGCCGTATGACGACGGCACTGACGGAGTGTATACGGATGATGAGTACTCGGACGATTACGAGTCTGAGAATGAAGACACTAAGCGAGGCCCGCCTCAAGAGGTCGATTACTCTGGGTACCGTAAGCAGTTGTGGGCTAGCGGTGGATAGACTTGTCACAAGTTTGCGTTCGAGTTGTCGTCAGCAGAGGGGCTTTTGTGGCTCATCTGCACCATGAGGGAGCAAATCTGGGTTACTAGAGGCTAGTCATCGCTGTGCGATCCACATCTAGGCCGCAGGGTAGAGCAGGTTGCGTAACAGCAAAGTCATGTCTGTTAAGATTTAGATAGTTCATTTGACGTCCCGCGTCTCGAACCGCTTCTCAATTCTGACTGCTCCTCTGGGCTTCTGCCTCTTCGAGACTTTATGATGAAGTCGCTCTCGATTTGATGCTTCAACTGGAGTGCATTAGACACTGTCCTGCGGAGTTCATCCATCTAAGCTTGGTAGCCAAGTCACCTCATTGCTTGTCTCAGACGGGGCTGACGATGTACGTGGGTCCAGACATGCACGCTTTCCGTCAGTTTCCTTGTAATGAGTCGACCGGAAGACATAAGGAAATGGAACGAATTTCACTTAGACATGTTGGCGTAGCAGAAGCAATGTGAGGATGTTGAGCCGCTGCTAATTTTGCATTATGATTCCATAATGAGAGAGCTACCACCTCCTGTCAGACGCTCGAAGGAAAGGGTGCCACCTTGATGCACAATGGCTCTTGATCTGGAGCCGCGCATTTGGAGTAGTCCACGCAAAGTCAATCATCAATAATAAACAGCATCGTGCAGTAACATGGTAGGACTTCTCGCTCTTTCCACTTACATATATAAATTAATGATCAAAGGAGGCAATTTTTTGTCAAACATTCCAAACACTGTGTTGAATGCCGAACTCTTCAACTCGGTATAGCAAGCCCGATCTCGCCGCGACCTTCTGCACGCCTCCACCCAAACTCAAAATGTCCTCAATCGCAGTCGAAACGATCCATGGTACCACCACCTTCCCTTCAAGCTTCTTCCCCAACACCATCTCCCCCTGTCACATCTGCTTTAGGCACGATGCTCTGCCATCTCTCCAGATAAACACGTGCAAGCACTACTTCCACCACGCTTGCCTCTACAAGCGGATCCAGAAGACCACCGAGCGACAATTTGTTGAATGGCGATGTCCCGACTGCAAAGAACTCACACCGATCCACAAGAAAGGCTGGATCGGCCGGGGGAAGCAGATGGCGCAGCAGATCGAAAGTGGTGTCCAGGTCGCGTTCAATACTGGTTGGAATGTGGTGCAGAGCCTGTCGAAACATACAGATGCCCAGTTGAGGGAGCTACCGGGTTATAGCGTGAAGGAGATTATGGATGGCACGCACTACAACGTGACAGACCCGACGCAGACAAAGTCGCTGAGGAAGGAGGTTTGGAGTAAGTATGAGTGGATGTTGGAGCCCGACCATGACGAACGAGGTGAGAGTGAGGGAGAATAGCTGGCATGTAAGATCTCTGCCTCGTGTCAGGTGTGCTAGAATCAATTGAGTAGCGCACATGAAAGGCTTAAACAAAGGCGTTAAGAGTTACATAAGATCATCGCTATTTGAGTAAATGTGATGGTCTCAGAAATTGAAAGCTCGAACATTCTGAGATGAGACGTGACTGAACAAACATGGAGAATACAAAAGACTTCATCCTAAGCGTATCTTAAATATACGACCAGACCTACCTAATACCGGCATGCTAATCAGCCGACGTCCCCGTCTTGAGTGCCGCCGGCGCCTCATGCGTCAAGGGATTTTGCACAAGATCGAATATAGCGCGTGTGTACTCCATGTCCTTCTTGGTTTGTTCGTGATCCACCTCTAGTCGCTAGATACACTCCTGCTGCTCTGTCTGTTCCTCCCTCGTATTTGTGAGGGCAGCGTCGAGTTTCCGAAGGCCGTTCAGTCTCTGCTCTTTGCTGGTTCTTTCTACTGCTGCAGCTTTCTCGTCAATCCGTCTCTCTCCGATGTTCTTCTGTGTTAGTCTCTAGTTTAGCAAAGTACGCTTTCCGCCGTCAGACATCGTCGCACGACCCTTTTCTTCAACCATCGCCATCCCGATCCTCGCCAACCTACCCCGCTTCATCTCTTCATCACGACTATCATCATAAACATACACCCCTCCCTCTTCCTCAGCGATCCGACAAGGACACCACCTTATCTGGCACTCTAATTTCATCATCTCGATTACGCTCTCGGCGTTTGCATGTTCGCGTCTCTCCGCCGCTAGGGCGCTAAGCGCTTCGGTTAGCTGTTGCTGCGTGGAGGAGATCAGGGTCGGGATCTTGAATGCGGTGATAATGTTGTATTTGTGAGCATTGTGGTCTAGAGAGAACGGTCGCCGAAGCCGCTTTAGGTCTGCGGTGTTGAAAAGCCGTGTTTTTGTTCTTCTGGTAGATTGTCGAAGGCGATGGGGTGTGCTGTTAGGGAATGAGACTGAAACCGGGGTCCGTGAGGTGGTGCGGATTGGAGATTTAGGCTTCGTTGGTAGCGCTTCTCCGCTGATTGATGATAGAAGAAAATCGTGACTTGTATGCAGAGAGAATACTGGTGATTCAGACATGGGACTGGGCGTCCTGCATGTAGGAGGAAGGAGGAGTACGAAATATATGCAGTGATTGCCACGGGTGAGGGAGCCGAGAGACGACGACGACGTAGAGGCAAAGGTGACGAAATTTCTAGATTACTGCTTCTCACGGTTGTAGATTTGAGGTAGCCTGGTAATCGTGTTTTTGCAATACTTTTGTCGCAATCGTCCTTGCCCTAGCTATAACCTGAGTTTTTCGTTTGCTGTGGAAAGCTCCAGATGGGATACTGGTAGAACTGTCCAGTCGTCCGATCGATCATGCATGTCTTGCTCCCACTTGTCTTTGTGCCGCAACACCGATTGATGTATGTTTGCGCTTTGGCAAGTACACCTCATGCAGAACTTCACCACTCGGCTTTGACTTTATCTACAGCGGTGCTTACGCTATTCCAGAAGTCTGAGACATTTCTCTTGTTCGCTGGACATTGACTGGCTTCATTCATTTTTGTGATACTGTCTGCACACGATCCCGCGAGATACTACCAAGATAGGCTCGTGTCAAGAAACACAAAATGATGCAACAAATACGCCAAATGTTGACAAGGGTCTGGGAGGAGATTAAATTGTGCATTTTCTTTGCGCTGTCGTACTTTGCGTTTCGGCGCGTGGTGAGGGAATACGAGCGTGGTGGGCTGCTGCTATCAGAGAATAGCCGCAAGTAGAAGTGGTTTAATGGCGCTGGGAACTTGAGGTTGGAAAGGTCCTGTTGATACACGTGATTTTCTTTTTAGAGATGATGAAGACTTTCAAGAATATTGACAAGGCTGGTGACAGTTTGCTGGCGTTGGGCGATGGCTTCTGTTCAGTCTGTCCTGTACGAAGGGGGCTTCTACTAGGCAATGTTAGAACGCGTATCGTTGTCAAGCTAGAGTAGGGCTTGCACTGATTGCATCCTGTCCAAGCATTGCTTTCTCTTCGTTCTCGATGGCGGGATAACGCGGCTGAGACACCGTTCGAGCGCCCCTCCACAGGCGCTTAGCAATGTACTTGTGAGCACTCAAACCGCAACAATTTGAGCACAGAATAAAGCCGGAAAAGAGCAGGAGGCGAGTCAAAAGGGCATCACGGAGTACGAAAGGCGGGCAGTGTAATCTATCAAGACCACAACTGAGCCCACCAACAACATTGATGCCACGAAAGCCACTCTGAGTAGATGAGGCAGGCCCGGTCCGGCTCGCTCTCCGGCGCAGGACGCCAAATTGGCAGCGTATCTGGTCATTTCTAGTCCTCTTCAAGGCCCAAGGATAGGCGTCTCACCACCGTGAGGACAGGGATAGCAGCATCCGACATCAGCCATCAGACCGCTAGTGTCGTCTAGGCATTTTTTGACAACTCCATAGATCTGCCGTGCAAGACGCCCGATCTATTTCTCTGGTAGAGGTACTTGGCGTGCTAAGAGAACATTAGCTGCATGTGCTGTCCCGCCCGCGCTTTCGTCGCTCTCGATCGCAAGCAACGATCCCCATTCAGCAATTCCTGTAAACGGTTCCCACATAATCTAGCACAAGTTCATGCGATTTTGTCATCACCGCTCGGTGGGCGAAGATACCCCCGCTGTAAAATCTGCTCCTCCTCCTCCGGCACACTTCTTACATACTCTCTCAGTCTGCGGTCCAGGTCTTGTACCCCCCATATCCACATCGCCAGCTTATCCCTCTGTCGTTGCAGCTCACTCAAGCCTTCCTCAGAAATCTCCAACTCCGAAAGTCGATCCCAACATACGTGCACAATCCTCTCCAGAGCATTTCTCTGGTCTTCCTGCGGAGCAGGCGAGAAAACCGCAGGCTTCGCCCTTGCGGCAGCCTGGCGACGATGTGCTGCGGGCAGTAGCTTATCAATGCGATCCAGCTCATTGCGATAGTACCGGTATTGCTTCTTGCGCGTTGTCCGCCTGCGCTTCAGCAGCTTAAGAAGCGCGATCTCGTCCCCTTCTGTCAGCTCGAGATATGTTCGGCCTTTATTCACGAAGTGCGCTGTCTCGTATTTCTCTGTTATATCTAGTTGAGCCTCGTCTTTGGAAAACGGAGAATACTTACAGCTTAAAGCAGGAGAGTTTGTACGCTTAGTCGAAACTTCAACTACAGAGGCTTGCGGTTCCGTAACTTCGGCTGCTCGTGAATCACTGCGCGACGGCGGACGCGTGTTGTGTATTGGTGCTGCGTTCAAGTCGCTCCCTTGCGCCATATGTGAATCTTGATCAGAACCCGATGTCTTGATTGCCTCACTCATATTCTTCAAAATAGGACTTTATGCTTCTGCGTAGTAGTGTGTCTCTCGGACAGACAGACATCAAATATGAACGAATAGGAAGATATGCTGTACTTGTTCCATATATATTGGTTGCTTTTCACAATGTCACTTTTTTGGCTGACAAAATGAAAAATGACAAAGGCAGGACACCGGAGAAGAACAAGCGTGAGTCTTTGCGCAGTGCTGGCTTGTTCGGGATAGTGTGAGTCCGCGTTTGAATTTCAATTGCTTTTGGAAAAGATACTACAAGAGCGCCTGGTATCTGTAGCGGGGCGCGAAGCTAGTGTTGTCAGAGATAGGAAGCAGTCTCATACTCCAAAGCGTCATCATGATACAGCGTCATTGTGATGCGGATGCCAAAGATGGCGGTGAGGAGGGCGGTGCTAAGGGCTGAACTGCGTAGAGGCAGGTATAGGATTTGTTATTGATGTAGGAGTTGATGTGCAAAGACGCTGTTGACGCACGGCATCACAAAGCGGCCCATCCCCAAGCATTTTTCCACGACCGTGCAACGAAACACCTCGATCCGTCCGCTGCCTTCTTAGAATCTATACGGTGTACCTTCCGCAACGCTCATGCAAAACTCAGTATTGGTGCAGTAAAAAGATTAGTCCCTAGCGATTTAGCAAGCAAAAACATACAACAGCGGGTATTCGCTAGTGGTCACCCACCTAACTACTAATCCGCCGGTACGTTGCTTAAATAGGGCTGAGCGAACGGGAAGCCTTGTTTTCAACGTCCTATGGTCGTATGTGGAGGTTCTCGTGTTGGGTATCAGTATATAGTCTTTCATAATGTGTATATGATTATCGTGCCGCACCGCGAAAGCTGATTTGTCAACGCTGCATGCAGTATCCGTACACGAGCAATAGAGACGCAGGTCTGACTGTGTGACTTCAATGATTAGCTCCATGAGACCAGAATGACCATCTAGAACCGGATGGAAGAGCTTGGTTATCGTTGAGCCGAGCGCAGCTGGGGGTTGGGCACGATGGTGCGTGGGATTACGACGAGGTTGACTGTCTCACGGTTTGAAGGAGACGCAGCACCGCTGTTCTCAGAAGATAAGAGACACTCAGTGTGATCAGACTGATTTCAGTATCGTAGGGATCTGAGGCATAGCCATGCAAAGATGGACGATCAAACATAGGTGTGTAGAGGTGCTATCCAAGATCGTGCTTCATGATCCAACACGACGGGCACTCACGACATACTCAAGGCGCTCCATCGCCTCCCCACGCCTCGATACCCACCCTTACCAGCTCTGCGCACCCAGGTTCCTCTCGCCCACTTCACGCGCCGCCAGTCTGGAGTTCTCTGTGAACTCCCACACGGACACTTCTCCCAGGTCAACAGTCTCCTCAATCTTACCGTTTCTAGCGTGTCTAGCCTGTCGATGACAGCCTGGTACGATTCATCAGACAGGTGCTCAGCCAAGTCTCCCGCCTCTGCTCTCGCGTCTCCGACCGTGGTCGTGAGAAGACGCTACACCTCTTCCACGGTGTCCTCTTTCAACTGACCCACATCGAGCTTGTGATCATCAACAGCCTCAGAAAATTCCAGCTCTGCATTAGCCCGCAGTTGTCCGCTCTCTTCGATTGCGTCGTTGTACAGGCCTTGGAGCTGAGGCTGGATTTGGGGTTGGAGCTGTGCGATAAGCTAGGTGAGGAATGACTGGCCCAGGGGCGTCAGCTTCTGCGCTTGAGATGTTTGAGGGCGGCTCGGGGATAATGCAGGATCTAAGGTGACGAACAAGGTTGGGAGAAGTGCTGGGAGTACTGCTTCAACGGCGGCTGGAAGATGGCGCTTGACTACATGGCTGATGGCTTGGGATTGGAAATCATTCTCATCACATTCTGTCGCAGGTCTGACTTTGTCAGTCACTGGCGATGAGGCGCACTCGGTGGGTGAAGAGGGGACTTCACGGAGGACGCGTTTGCGGGGCGGCGAGGAGAGTGTCGAATCTGTTGTGGCGACTGCATTAGATGCGGAACGGATGATCCGGGTATGAAAGACTCGCCTTGATTGGGCCGTTTCGTGACTGCGCCCTCGTGCCGGAGCGCGTCGTCGTAAGTAGGAGGGGCGGCAGCGGCGTCTACAGGACTGAAGACAGTCCAATCTGCGAGCCGCAGCCCTTGCTCACGGTAGTAGTCACCAAGAGGATAGCCCGTCGTGAACAGCTTGTCCTGCCCATGGACAAGTCGCTCGAAAGGCCCTCGGAGGTACTTGTGTGCCCAGCCGTAGTCCAGAGTGATGTGCACTGTCGTTGCTCTGGCGAGTTGCGCAAGTCGGTTGAAAGACTCCTCTGAGCCAGGCTTGGGCGCCATGGTCTCCCGAGCTGGACACCAAAGTTTGCAAGGGGTTTGGAGGTGCAAGGAAAGCGTCATCATCTCAGGGTCTGCGTTGCGCGCAATTCGGTCGCGGTCCGTCTGTGATAGCGAGACGATAGCATTACTCCTCTCGTCCGCGCGCCCACTAACATGCGTTACGCCTTGATCTGCACGCGCAAGACCTTCTTCTTCCCCTCGTTCGAGCTTCCGAACACAGTGGGACGAGGAAGGCGGGGGCGGGCTTGAGCGGCGCACACTTCTTGGCCATGTTGGCTGAAAGTCGTCTTCGCGGGCTGGTTAATAGCGGCGGTCGCCAGCAGGTCTGTGATGTGTTTTCTTCGGCCGCTGCTCTTCCCCCACTGTACACATATATCATCGGCCAGCCTATCTCCTGTTGTTGTGCGTACATGTCCAACCCTTGCCTGCGCGTGTCCTGGGCAGCATACCCACATCTCTCGGCTTTGGCGGTCGGGGCAGGAGACTCGGCGATGATGTAAGCAGAGTGGCCAGGTGAATGACCTTGTGGTCGACCTGCGAGGGTCTGCGAGGGGTATTGCTAAGAGGACGAAGCGGGCGGCGCCAGACTGATGCGGTGTGTCCGGGCAGGCGCGGGTGTTTGAGGTGTCGTGTGTTCGGCGGTTGCTCGCGAGGTGCAAGTGATATAAGAAGAACGAGCTGCAAGACTGCGACGCTATGAGGCAGAAAGCTACATGTTGGTGCAAGTTGTGCGCGGTTGAGGCTCAGACGACGATGTGCCGAAGAAGTCGGGATCTACTCGCTTATGTCATACCATGACTTATGTAAGCACCAAACACAATAACGTGTTCTATCAGTAAGCTGGCCACATCAGTATCCTGGCCACCCCACCAAAACGCGCTCAACGCGTCTTATCCCATTAACCATAAGACTACACCAACAACCTATACAGCCTTCTTAAGAAGGCAGATTAAACCTTGCTATTGTATCTTTTTAGAATAGACCTTCTTAGTCCCTCTATGCTCTTACAAAGACTTATAGTGTCCCACAATTAACTCTTTAGACGCGCCTTTAAAGTATCCTCTCTAAACACAAGGAAACGCATATTAACTAAAAGCTTAGCTCTATTAAAGAGCAGTCTCTTATTTAGTAGATCTTAGATCTTAACTGTTGTAGGTTTCTACTCTAGATTATTAATATACAATATATAGCAGACGCGCTACTTACTAGCTGCAGCTAAGATTCTTCTCCTCTACCTATTAGCAAGTGCTAGGTGTTATACTTTATTAACTATTAGCTAGAGCTTTAGATAAAATAGAATAGAAAATTCTACTTTTAGAGAGTATACTGTAAAGATTCTGTTAGAATTAGCGTGTAGTTTAGGCTAGTAGAGAAAACACACCTTATATATAGAATACCTAATAAGAACGTCTATAACTTTAATAAGACTAGGTTTATAATAGAGGTAGCTTTAATATTAAAGGTAGTTACTAGCTCTAACATAGTTAGTTGCGCTACTGTTGTTTAGCTAGGCAATTATAAGTAGGTAACAACAATTAAGTGTATTAATGCGTTAGGTTAGTCTATCCTACTCTTTCTTATACTAGTAGGGAAGCTCTACTAGGCTAGCTAGTATTAAGACCTTCTACCTAACTAGACTATTGCTGTTAGTAACAACAGCTAGACAACAGATAAGCTAGGCCTTAACTAGGTAAAGTACTTTAATAGGCATATACAGACTTACTTATTAGGTACTTATTAGCTACTTATTCTTAATAGTTATAGCAGCTATGCTACACCTAAGTTTAATTAGTACTATATAGACAACCTAATTATTACTCTCTATATGCCTTCTTACACCTTATACCTTCTCTAGCTACTTAACATTAGCTACTACTCTCCTCTTAAAGTGTTATACGGATATAAGATGTCTAAGCTTGCCTACTAGAGTATCTTCTATATTAACAAGCTTAATTTCCTATTAATATACCTTAGAATTAGACTAACTGCTCTATTAGAGAGTAATATTAAGGCTAGGTTTTAAGCTATAGAGCTTATTCTATTTAATCTAGAGCGTGTTCTAACATGCCTTACTATAGTTAGAACACTGTTACTACTAAAGACAGCAGCAGAACTAGCAGAGCTGTAGACAGCAGAGACACTATATATAGTTAACTAGCTTTAGTAGCAAGCTTGCCTTATATAAGATCTCCTCTAGTGTTAGTTACAGAGTCTAACTAGTTAAGCTATCTCTTAGCTTGTTAAGGGTTGTTAGCTTACTATATAATTAGCAACAATTCTAGCTTAAAAGAATACAAAGCTACGTGCTTTAAATTAACGCTAGCAACGTAAGCGTTAAAAGCATAGACAGTATATAGCACGTAGAGAAGCTCTATAGGTTAAGAAAGCTTAATTACTAGTCTTACAGGCTAATAATGTAGTTAAAGAGGAGGCCTAAGTTAACGCTGCTCTACAGCGTCAGCAAGCACTACTAACATGTAGCAAATGCCACGTGCAAGGCCACAATAGAACTTAATATAGAGCTATCTAATCTATCTTACTTTAAAACCTCACTTAATTTAACTATGTGGTTGTGGAGCAATTGCACGCTAAGTTAAGCGCGTTTTGGTGGGGTGGCCAGGATACTGATGTGGCCAGCTTACTGATAGAACACGTTATTCCTGTCTTGATGTGGGTGTTAGAAGCCTCGGACTAAAGTCGGTAGTGTGTGTGCAGATAACCACGTACCTTCTAATCATCCCGTTCTGGGCTCACGAAAAGCCTCGTGCCCTGCATCAATCGCATTGTATCCTGTGCGCTCGGTCGAGTCGTGAACTCCGTGAGACGTAGCCTGATCGGTTAGGAATTTTCCCAGTATACCCTCTTTCAAACGCTGTCGCCACAATCAGAGATGAAGAAACTCCATTTGCGTCACTGACGCGATCGAGAAAGAAATTTGAGCGAAATCCAGCTCAGGCTGCCTCGTTTGATGGTGATCTGACAGGTCCCGTGGGTAATACACAAGGTTGAAGGGGCACAAGATTGTGGCCTCGGGCGCTGTCTTGTTCGTGTCAGATGCCTGAAGAATCTTCGAAGATTATCATGGCAATCAGTGTGGCTTTCCTTCAACGACGCAGACTCGAAAACATCCAGCACACAGGCATCACGAGGTGACAACTGGTGGTGCTCATTGTGAATTTACTCATGCTTGAAACGGATGGCAGTTCTTTCTTGGACATATCTCGTCCGATTTGGATGTGGCCGTCATTGACAAACGTAAATTGTGGATTATTATGCGCATTGTAAACGACTGTCTGCTGCATCCTCCCACCCTCTGAATGAGATCTGAACTGCCGTTGTGTGCTGTCACTACGAATGATTGTGTAGGGCGAGTCAGCTGCAATGTTTCGTAGGGCGCAGTTCATTGGAAAAGCTCAATGCCGTGACCCGAATAACGTTCTCGCTCAACTAACGCTTTATGCCTGGATCTTGATGGTTCAATCATAGCAAAGAATCAACGTGAGGGACAAGTCACCAGACATCACGTACTAGACCATATTATCCCCAAAATTCAATTTAGTCCGAGCTGAACATTGTTAGCATACACTGCTGTCATGTCCTACTTGTCAAACTGCCTGAAAAATGACCACTTTGGTGGGGTATGTTCACACAAAACAGTGCTTCTTCACGAAAAATACATGTCCGTCTGGGGAAAACCGGACGTTGGCTCATGCAATTATCAGAGCGTTCCTCTAGTCAAACATTGACCAAGAACAGTGAATACAAAGGGAACATTCTTGAGCGCTATATAAAATAAGACCTACCCAGCTAGCAGCTACAATGGTGCTTGTCCAGGTACTATGCACACGTCGAAAACATGTCCGCCGAGCAGCCTTTCCAACTAAGGTCTCCGACATCTTGGATCAAAGATCGCTCGCCCTGCACCGTCATCAATCCACAATCCAAAGAGACGAATTGGTCAAGAATCGTTTTCGGTCCGCTAAGCAACATTCCAAAAGCCATCGCCACACCCGACGAACCCAACGAATCTATAAAAACTCTGCTCCAACACCACAAGTCTGCGCAAGTCATGTGTCAACCACATGTGCAGAACTCACTCGGTATGATCGTCTCTTCGAAGCAATATGAGGAGGGACTTGCCAATCAAGTAAACACTTGGTCGCATGAGGCTAAGGATCTGCCTATGTGCCTGTGCAATTACATAAGCGTTGGGAAATGTCCAAGGCGTGAGGTGGTAGGGGATCGGCACAAGTGTGGCCCTGTTTATTGTATGCGGGTCGCCTGATGTTCATGGCGTTCCATTTTTCGAGCTGGTTCGGAGCATTCACTGCTGTTTCACGTTTGCTTTGTTTGGTTGAGTTCAGTAGAGAACTATGTGTTGATGTGATCTCATAACGTGTAAATGAACACTATCCACTTGTTTCAACCCCTCTTTAGACTTCATTCAAGACTAAGTTTTGCGAACAGCGTTTCAAGATAAACGTAATAGATGACGATTAAGCTCAACCGAAGAAGGCATAGACCACCCCTTCTCCCTTTTCACTCCCACTCAACCATACACCCCTATATCATAGCAGCCACAACGATAGACACCAAAAAGTCACGCAACATCTCCTCAAAGACCTTGTGCCTGAGGTGCATCTAACCAAACACTAGACCAGCATCCCAGGACGCCATCGGTGCCGAAACACTTATTTCATATTCTTGAAGGATTGAGTCCTCACTCGGTCAACCAAGCCAGCAAGTCTCCATCACAACCGGCGCGTTTCGAAGTTCAATTTCAAACTTCTTATCCCTGAGTCTCAGCGTACCTGCCTCTGCCTTCTTCACTTGAACCGTGTATAATTCCTCTCCGATCAATCTCCCACGCGTCAACGCTCCTGTATGCAGAGCGAAGCAAAACCGCAGAGACCACCATGGATAAACACAGACGCTCAAGTTGTGGTGAAGAGTTATAACACGCGTGGCGTCATGACGCGGCTTTGTGATTTTGAGGTAGCGAAAGAGATCTTGTGACTGGCTCTTGCGCTCGCTGGCAGGCGCTCGGTCGAGAAGGCAGTGACCTTTGAACGGCAGCTTTGAGCGCCTGCCTGCGTGAGTACGTGCTCGTTCGACCTTGTGCCTTTTGCTCGATTGTCTGTCGTATATCTTTACTGATCTTAACTCGTATCCTGCGATACCCTGCATGACTCTCCATTCCTATCAGTCCACGCTGCAAATGCGACTCGTCGTCGGCGTGCTTCATGTTGCTGAATTAAATTCAGATTCCGATGTAGCAACAACAATATCTGGTTCATGGAGCAAGGAAAAGTTTATTGCTTTTGGTACAGATCGAGCGTGCTGGATAGTTCGTCATGTCCATGCTTACAGCTTGCCGATGCAACTCTCCGTCGTGAAGATGATGGTCGCACGACCTTATGAAGCCTATAACCGAGCTGGGACCCTGACGCGTCGCGACCCCCGCCCGGACATTGCAGCTACATTGCTGGTCAGAGCTGGCAATGCTCGGCACAAACTTGCTCTGAGAGATTTGCAGTGCTCGTTGGCGGCGAGGACGAGGAAACTTTTTTCAAGTCAGCAGAATCACTTGGTGTCCTTACTGGACAACCACGCTTTCGCGGTATAACGTGTAGTACACACATTGGCTAGTCCTTCGTCCTTTGTCACTTGCCCGTCTATTCTTCGATCAAGCTTAGTTGGCTGCAAGAAATGCCGCACGCACAAAGAAGTAGACTCGAGGAGCGTTTTGGTTATCAGAGGATAGTGACCATTATGATTTGGCGTGACAAATACATCAGATCCGGTATATGGCAGTAGTGCTGCTAGTAGGAGGGGATCATAGCAGATTCCAAGCGCTACTTTGTTTCGCACCTGTGTTGCAAGAATCTGGGTTCCTGAGATGCGGGGGATGAACACTCATGACGTAACAGGGCGCCTAAGAGTGTGCCCCGCTTATAGTAAGCTTACACCTATCTCAAAAGACATTACCAACGAGACCAAAATTACGTTCGAGCGTGGAAGTGAGTTTAGTAGAGCAATCCCTTCCTTACGCGAGCGCATTTCGTGGGACTATCTGTTCTGTCTTTTCTGTGCAAGCCTGCAAACTACAAAGTGTTTCTGTATTGATTTTTTAGATATACCTGAGCGGCGATCACAATAAACTACACGCCGTTGCTGCACATACTGCATAGAGGAACTTCGCACCGTGGAGGATAATGTGTGTTCGTTGACACACATTGAAGATAAAGAACATGCATTCCAGCTCTCTCGTTCATCGAGTCGCCCATCCTGACTGCAATGCAGACCAGTTGAGGATAGCGCTTGAGCAAGGTTTCGACCCCAATTATGAGTGGGAAAAACTTGATATCGAGAAGAGCGATTTCGATCTGGAAAGAAGGTCCCACTTCTCTGGAGAAAATACATGGGCGAATGTCAACACCCCTCTTCACAGGTTTTCACTAGCAAACAAGCTAGACGCGGCTTCCCTGCTGCTTGAGCATGGCGCGCAGATGGAAGGTCTCAACGCAGAGGGGAAAACAGCATTACACGAAGCCGTCGTGAGGAACCTCCCCGAGGTCGTCAAGTTTTTGATTGAAAACGGTGCCAATGTGAACGCAAGAAGCGAGGCGCGATCGTTTCGAGTGGGCGATTCTGAACGGTGGGGGCGTGCTGGACAGGTTCCTCTCCATGAGGCCATCTACAACTCGAGCCTTGGGATAGTCGGTATGCTTCTCGGAGCTGGTGCGAACTATAACCATTTTTCTCCGGGCGGTTGGACAATCCTTGACCTGGCTTTCCTACATAGGAACAGATCGATTGTGAGCGTACTGCTCCAATATGAAGCTCAAACATCGCGAAAAGACACCTTCGATGAGAGCGAACTGACAACTTTGCGGAAATCTGCACGGCTGCTGGTAGCAAATCGCGCTTTACTGCCTTCTGATGAGTGTAGGATCGCCTATCTGCACGTCGTGTGCCAATCAGAGTTCACCATAGCCTGTAAGGAATTGTCAGCAATCCGCCATCCTCTGGACGTGTTTTTGGACCTACTCGCCCGAACGGCGGGACTACCGAACCCAGAAAACGTCCCCGGAGCACCACGCTGCATCAGCTGTGCCAAGTATCTAGAGCAATTGTCACTGGACAATAAGAATCCATTCGATCTTTATCCAAACAGATGCTCACTGACCCGTTCTGCTAAGGATGGATGCTGTCTCTGCGCAGTAGTGGACGACGCTCTCAAGGAAGAAGCCAATGGCAGTGCCTCAATACCTGCAGATGACGATGGTGGAGACATGAAACCAACACCAGTTCTGCTTGCATTCAATCATAGATGGAGTCAACAAGTAATTGTGTCTTGTGGGGAAACAAAGAGATCTCTGGAACTGTACCCGATGTCAGGTAAGTTGTTGAGCCCAATACGTTTTCCGCGTGCTCACAGCGAGCATAACTCAGGCAAAATCGAGCTGACTACAGCTTCTTTCCTAGAATGCTTCCTCGTGGACCACCGAAGATTTCCTGATGATCCAAAGTCTGGAACTGCATCACCTCGAGCTTTTGAGATGGGGCGCGCTTGGTTTAGAAATTGCCAGCTGAATCATCCGTGCTGCAAAGATGGGACCAATGAAGATCCCGCCCTTCCTACCCGCATCATCAACGTCGGGGACTCATCAAAACCGCCTTTCCTACATCAAAGCAGTGGTGAGCATGCTCCCTATCTGGCACTATCGTACTGTTGGGGTCGGAGAGGCAACTTCCGAACCACCAGGGACTCTCTACTCGACCACACAAGGGGAATGCCATTGGACGTGTTTCCCGCGACTCTACGCGATGCCATTATTGCCACAAGGGAACTAGGTTTCCGTTACCTTTGGATTGATTCAATATGCATTGTGCAAGACGATATGGAAGATTGGGACAGGGAGGCGTCGAAAATGCAGAACATATACATGAACGCCGCCATTACATTATCAGCGCTGGCTTCTGACGATTCTGATGGAGGACTATTTCGGCCCCGTGAACCCCGCTTCACAAGCCCTGTACAGCTCTCATTGCACATCCCTCCAAGGTACCGACCGTCGTGGGGACAAAGTCCACCCAAGCTGTATTGGTTTCTTCTACCAGCGCAGGCATCAGAGAAGATACTCAAGCCTGGTCCAGTCCATTCTCGCGCCTGGACACTTCAAGAGCAACATCTCAGTCGGCGAATTATCCATTATGGTTCGGGTATGATGTACTGGGAATGCTTGAGTGCTCACGGTTCTGAGCTGGACCCTGAAGGTCAGAGTCATGCATACAGACGCACAGGGAATCCATTCCAGGATGTGCGCAAGCAGAAGCGATTTGTGCAAGGCTGTCCAAACGCAAGAGATCTAGAGACTTACAGTCTGGCTGAAGATAACGAAGAGATCCGAACAGCCACCAGAGACCGCCTCCCAAGACTTCTATATCAACAATGGCAGGATCTGGTGTCGGAATACTCATCCAGAGAGCTATCAAAACCGAGGGATAAAGTTTTCGCATTCATGGGCTTGAGCAAAACTATGGAAGGTCGCCTCCAAGATGAGTTCATTGCCGGAATATGGAAAAATGACCATTTCTTACCTAGTCTCCTTTGGAATACCATCAAGCCGGGTGCGACATCAAGAAACCCTCAATTCCCGTCCTGGACTTGGGCATCACTTATGAGCAAAGTCGAGTATCAGCGAAGGTCTTTCGCGAGGGTCAGCTGGGAGCCTTCCAGCGCGACACTTGACATTAACCTCTCGCACAATCATCTCACAGGTAGCATTACGCTGAGAAGTACTGTGCGCAAGTTTCCTCCCTGTTTTGAATTCGGCCTCTACAACGACAGAACTGGACATGGTACGATGTGGCGTAGACTACATAAAGCAGATTATGATTTGAAGGAGCGAATGGAACAAAACCCACAGTCCCTATCAGACATCGATTCACAAGAGCAGGAGAAGGATAGAGAACTCGTGGAGAGTGGTTTCAGAGACATCAAACACTCAGGCCAAGATTTACAAGATTCAGCGGACAGCTTGGAACGCACTGGAGACGACATCTACTGCGTGGTTATTGTCCGAATCCCCCAGGGTCCGCCTGCTCCAACTGGACGGCACACACGAGGCTTCCCTATGTTCCCTCAAGGAAGACCGAAATCGCTCGTTTGTCTCTGTCTCACACGTGTAGATGGTAGAGAAGTAGGAAACGAATTGCAAACGAAAGTGTACCGTCGCATTGGTCTTTGCGAGTTTTGGGATCGAGAGAGGTTCTGGAAGGGTGCTGTAGAGGATGAGTGGGTGACTATCATTTGAAGGGAACAGTCAACGTTTGCCCTGGCCGTTCTGTTATGCCTTCGTTCGTGGTCAATGTCATTCAGAAGCCATCTCCAGTAGATTTATATGTGATAATGTCCATTGTGACGAAGGAGATGACGGCAAAGGTTGTACGGGAGCGAGGCTGATAGTGACTTGTGCGAAACCGAGTGCGATCTTTCATGAATGTTGTGCTAGCTGAAACAGCTCTCTCGGTGTCAGCAAACGCTAACCAATCGTTTTGCAGTGATTGACCAAGAGCAGTATCACGGCGAAGCATATCATCTGATCGCACGCATGGTTATGAACGAATACTTTGGTCGCTGCTCGACTCGCTTCTGCGACCGTCGATACTCATCATTGCTCGGTCACCGGCACCGGAAAGGAGGTCGCCCTGTTCGTCCACTGAAGTGTTGAGCAATCTGATAGCAGTTTTCGCTTCTACATGAAAGAAGTCACGCAGGCGTATCTTGTTGGTCAGGGTCTTGGCTTGTCGACGGTGAGGGAGTACTTGCGCAACATTCTGGACTACTCGCTCCATGATGGAGTCCTCCACCGGACCAAGTTGATGGGCAGAACCACCCTGAGATCAACGTCGAATTCCGCCTACGACTGTCGTGTTATGAATGCAACATCGCTCCAGCAGTCAGTACTAGCACCGATCACATCTCTACACGTGCCTTCAGCGCCATCTGTACAGGATCAGATGAGCAGACCACAGCAAAGCTTCTCATATACTCCCCAGTTTTCCACCACGAACACTTCGAAAAGAAGCCGAGACGACACATCCTGATCACCACCGTGGTTAACAGAAAACAGAAGCAGACGAAGCGGCCGTAGGACCTGTGAGGTGTTCCTTCGTTCGAAACAGAACGAGAAGAAAAGTGTTATGTACGGCGTCCCATATTACAGGGGTCAAGCAACTACCCCGGACTCCGACTAGGCTGGATCGAATAAGGCCACCCATCAATCAGCCTTGCACTCCTCTTGGCATAAACAGGATGACGACAGATTGGCTGGATTACATGATGCCGAGATTTTTGTCACGGCGATTTCTACCACGCGTGGCGGGCGTTGTTCCGAATACCCGAGAGCTTGGATGGATTGTGCTAGATGATGCTAATTACGAATTGCAAGATGCAGGTTGCGCTTGGCGGGCTGCAGATCACCATGACTTGCAGTTGTTTATGGCTTGTATTTCTACTCACTAGCTCTTCAAGGTTTTCAGTCTCTTGCGTCTTACAGCTTCAATCCCTTGGGGTAACCATAATCCTCAATCGCACTTGTTCGTCCGCACGAGCATCTTCGCAAACCCTCCCGCAATGCATCTTCTCCAAACCACCAGCAGCGCAGCATGGCTAGCCCTACTGCTCTTTGCATCCCCGGTCACCGCCGAATCCGACGTTTACAAGTGTGCACTCCCTTCATCTTAGCTGCGCAAGCCACATGAATGCGTCTAACTCACCCCTCCAGCCAAAATTTGACTCTCCGCTTCCTACCCGCCACCTCGGACACCTCATGCGCCTACAGCACCTCTACCTCTGCCCTAACCTTTACAACATCCAGCATCCCCGTCGTAAGCCGGTGTTTCGACTTCGCCGACCTCTTCGCTGGCAACGCATCGACTGGGTTCGTGAACCAGACGTGGAATCTTGGTGGTGGATCCTTCAACGATGAGGAGACGGGGATACATTGGCAGCTTGAAAACAGGGACGTGTTTGATAGCCAGGCGAATTACTCCAGGGTGCTGTATCGCCAGCATGTTGAGAATCCAGGGAGCGACGAGTATAAGCCTGGTCGGTATGCGGAACGCAGAGTGACGCTGTATGGGGGGAAGCGGTGTACGGAGCTTGATCGCGAGAAGGATATACTGCTCCCATGGTATGGATTCAGCTGTTGGAGCGAAGGTGGAGGGAGCTGCGGGACGATGCCGTATAGTGTTGCGAGCTTTAGCGTTCAGCCTGGGCCGAAGAAAGGTGCTGAAGACGGCACTTGCTGGGTATTTGCGGAGCGAGGTGCCGCCGCCAGTGTTTCTTCGTCTGTAGTTGTGAGAATGGGAGGGGTTTTGGGTGTTGCTGTGGCGGTTTGGATGGGGATGTAGGGTGGAATGATAACTTTTCTGTGCCTTGCTGTTCCCTCATGTGTACACAGCAGAACCACCCTTGTACACACACCGCGCGTTGGAAGACCTGCAGCTCAGGAAAACTCATGCTATGACTTTTCTTCTCCAACATCGCTCCACGTAGCCAGCACCACGTCTGCATCCCAGCCATTGCGCTTCAGCGAACCATCCTCTTCCCTCCGGCCGAGTGTTCGTCGAGCCCGGGAGGTCGAAAACGGTGGATTTGGCGCGCACTCACAGCGGGAAAGATAGTTCAGTCTCGTGTGGAACGTGCTTGATACGCTGATTTTACGGACACACCGAGGTTTGACCGGATAGTGGTGGCAAATGAAACTACATCGCGCCGTCGTGCTTCGAGTAGTGGCGCGGGCGGTGGCCGGTGAGCCTTCAATTAAGTGCGTGGGAGAAGCTGCACTTATTGGGTTTAAGCCTACGGTGTCGTAGTGGCGGTGGGGTTCGTGATAGAGCGCTGGCGAAAAAGGTGCGCTTTGTTGGCGTGCAACGGGGGCGACGACTTTGGAGGGGTTCACAGCACTCGCGTGTTCGAGGAAAAGGGCACATGACGACCATTTGGTCACTACAAGGTGAGATATGTTGATGCGCAACAGGAAGCTCTTCTTTGCGTGATCATGGTTGCGCTCTTCTCTTCTCGCGGGTTGACGTTGTTCGCTGGTGCCGCGATTTTGGTCGTCGGCCGTCATTCGGCCCGGCCCGCGTGGCCGTGGACCGAGGCAGGGGTGCTGTTGATGCAGCTTCAACTCCTCACCTCTCCTGCCCCAAGCTGACAACAGTCGTCGCATTGAGATAAACACTACGCGAACTTACTAGCTACATAGCTCATGCGGATATCTTCGATTCACTGCAGCGGACGAAGTCTTGACTCAGCTTCGAGAGTTGACGCTGTTATCGTTCGAACAATTCTTGAGTGACAGATCATGGATTGTCTCAAGTGCTGATGACAAATTCCATGATGACTGACTGAAGGGCTGGCACGCTTCAAAACGCAGTGCTGCTGCTGATCACATTCTCCATTGATACTGTGTTGGCGTGCGGCGTGAAGAGAAGCGGATCTTTGAAATAAGTCAAGTTCGTGCTGAATTTGAGGCATGGATTTAGTCGAGAAGAGCTGTGGGCGCAAGAGCTGGGATTGCAGGAAGAAATCATCCTCGCGCATGATACCATCTGGAACACCAAGGAGGTTGTTGCCAGAAAAGCTACGAGGGTGGTCATTGGCAAACATCCAGTCCTCAACAATGTGATAGCCGTTCGCAGCCTCCCACATTTCTGACCACACTTAAGGATGCTAGGTGGGAGAATCACTGTGCCCAAACCTGCAAACGATTCAGACTGATTCGCGCACAATGATACTGTGGACCCACCGCTGGATCCGCGACGAACGAGCCGAGTTTCCATTTTCACATTCAACAACTCTCCGTAAGAACTCTCACGGAAGATTAATTGGGCTTAAACTGCAGCAGGTAGCTTGCAGTCTGGTGGCATGGAATATGCCCTTGCCC
>SAUA01000127.1:0-85000 GCA_004335185.1 Phoma sp. RAV-16-625
GGGGGGAGAGGAATATGGTTCCCGATTCGTTGATAGGTGGATAAACGGGGTAATTGATATATTAAGATTAATTCATCTCCAAGGCGACGTGGTATAGTCACAACGACAGACTATCCACAACCCACAGATCTTCTGTTCACGACTTGTCCAAACGCTCCATCCCCACCCCCTCGCCGCTCCTGCCACTCCCCCGCCTCCTTCTCGCACCCGCAGCACTCTGTCCTCTATCCATAAGTACACCATCACTCTCCCCGCGCTCGGCACCCTCCAGCGTCTCATCACTAGAATCCCCATGCACCTGCCCATGATTTCCACCGACGCTCTCCATGGTAAACGGACTCGCAGTCGGGGCATCAAGCACACTGAGCTCGGCAACGGAGAAGAACCGCGGCATGAGGAAAGTACGCATGGGGATGTACAGGAGGATGAAGACGGGGAACCCGATGGCAGCAATGGTCTGTGTTATGGCGAAGGTGGCGCCGAAGCCGATGAGTTCGAGGCCTACGAAGGCCCAGACGACCCATTTGCGCGAGATTTGTGTGAGGGGTTCCGAGGGGGAGATGAGCTGGTGATCGGTGAGGAGGAAGATTAGTTTTGCCGTTATGCCGTTTGCTTCGAGGGCTTGGATGCCCATTACGAAGAAGAGGCCTGCGAGGACGGCTTGCGGGATCAGGTGGAGCACGATTAGGAGGGGGCCGCTCATTGTGCCGAGGGTAAGCAGGCCTTGGGCGAGGTTGGAGACGCGCTGTTCGACAACATGGTCAGTGGTGCGCTTTGTGTTTCCTTTTTCGTCGGTTTCGGTGCGGGTTACGCAAAGTGAGGTCGTGTGGAAGGGTGCTTGAGGAATGAGGCCGTTGGGGAAGGGAATGCCGAGGAGACCGGCTACACCGGTGGTCAGGCCGAGGAGGAAGATGTCCCAGTGGAAACCGGCTGGTTTGCGCAGCGGAAACTCGGTGCCCTGTGCGATGAGAGAGGAGACATTGTGGTCGAACCAGAATAGGATTGTGAGTAAGACGGCAAAGGGGATGGCGAGGAAGACGTCTCCCACGCTGATGTCCCAAAAATGGATGAACCAGCCGCGGTCGGTGGTCGGGAAGAACGACTTCGAGGTTGGCAGTTTCAAGAGCTCGATGCCCTCCATTTTCCCAATGTGCACGAAGCCCGTGAAGAAGATCACAGTGAGGGGAGTGCCGTAGTCCTCGACAAACTTGCGGACGTGGCGAGGGAAAAGAGACGACTGGCCGATGACGCCACATAGGTAGGCCACAGCTGTGACAAGGAGCGCGATCATGATCGATAGATAGGCCGATGCATCGCTAACTTCCCACTGGCGGGTCAGGACTTGGACGCCCTTTTGCAGATAGATGAAGGCAACATAGAAACCAAAGATATCGCAAGAAAAGCGGGTGACGTAGCGGAGGCCGTTGCAAGAGTTCGTTGTAGCGAGGATCCAGTGGAAGATGAGCGCCCATCTATTCCTGTCAGTAAGAGCATAAGAGCAGTGGTGAATAACTTACATCCCAATCCAGCACATAAAAGCGAAGTAGTTCGTGCCGCGTGGTGTGATGATGTCGTACACTGTGTAGTTGAAGACAGTAATGGGGCCTAGCATTGAGTGAGCAAGGATACACGACATCACATAGAACGTTTCTTCTCCACGCAAAGTGCATACCAGTAACGCCAACAATAACCAACGGCTGCGCAGCAGCAAGGCTAAAGACCACACTGCCCAGCACACTCGACAGTAGCACCTCATTAACGCCAAAACTCATATCCGTCTTGACAAACATGTCGAGCGAGAAAGCCAGTGCAGGGAGGATACTGCATTACGTCAGCATCGACCATCTCACATGCATGCACGTCGATGTGGACCCGAGTCGGAACAAGCGCGAAACCTACTTGGCAAAATACATGTACACGGTAGCCGGGACCACACGATAATCCCATGCGTCGGCGTAGTCGCTCCAGTAAAACGGCACTCTTCTTTTGACATCATTCACCATGCCGGAGAAGAGGCGTGTCTTCCACCACGCATCTTTGCTCTTGCTGCTGTCGGCATATGCATGCGCGTGTTCGTCGTGGTCCGGCGGCGCATTTCGTCTCGATTGGCTATCCCAAGACCGTGGGCGCTGGGGTGGAGTCGCACTGGAGCGGCTGTGGCGCTCGTGGGGGATGTTGGTGTTGATGGTGTCGTCGAGAGGCGCCATTAGGGTCGAGATTTGGAGCGAGTGTGTGCGCTCGTCGCAGAACTGTGTGCGCTCGTTGCGCCGCAGCGGACTGTTTCAAGAGGTCGAGACAAGGTTGAGACTCGCCCATATTTAGCTTCCTGAGACTTGTTATAGCCTTGGGCGCATAGTACGCCGACGTGGAAACTAGGCGGCAATAAAGTCGCTACTCGGCGGAAACATGACGTCGCGCAAGGGTCCGGTGGGGAAGGATTTTTTATGGGCAAACGGCTTGGCAGGGCTCGACGGACCAACACCACATGCCAACCACGTGCTAACATTACAGTGACATCGTGTCCCAGTTCATCAGATCTCATGTAGATTGTATGCTTTTTGTTTATTGAGCTTGTCTAACAAGCGAGTACTTGCGGCAGAGTTCGAGTCACCAGATCTTCAAGTCGCCAAATTCCAATCGCTCATATGTGGACCCACGGAGATACGACGTCCGCAATCATACTGGCCCAAAAGATGCCCGAGCAGAATTCCCTGACTCGAATCATTCCCTGAATGACTGCCTGTGCAGCAAGTGCAAAGACAACCCGTACCGTCTACCAATGATAACATACCTGCTTGACCGTGTCAGAGTTCATCCGGCGGCTGTAAGGGCACGCCATATTGGTAGAGCTTAGTCGAGATCTGTGTGGCGTACCTGAGGGTTTGAGGAGTCGTCCGATGCCGTGGAGGATCCGCGGCCACGTGCACGGCCGCGGTAGGAGCCGTCTCCACGAGCTTGTCGTCCGTCGTGGCCACCTCGCCTGCGGCTGCGTATACCACCATTCAGGCTCCGATCGGAAAGTCCCCTTCCTCTGCCTGAGTTAATACTGTGGCTGTCGAAGGAGTATTGAGCGTTTTGCGAAGCCCCTTGAGCTTCACTTCGTCCGCGACCTCGGCCTCGATAAGCACCACGGCTGTTGCTGTCCGCTACCGGAGCTGGCGCAGGCACGGCTGGGCCTATGGAAATGGGCACGGGTGCACCGCCATCACCATCAAGTTCGTAGTCACTCCAGCCCTCGGCCTCATCACGTGCTTTCTTCTGCGCTTCCTCCAGAGCTTCTGCAAGCCGAGCTGACTTCTCTTCATCCCGCATGTTGTCGAACTCAGATGAACCACGAATAGCGGCCTCACGAACACATATACCTAACATGGCTTGCACGGTGAACACAGCATCGTTGCCAGCGTTGTGGAGCTTGTAGCCGGCGATGTCAAAGTCGTACAAGATCCGTCCTAGCGAGGTAGGGTTTTGCTCGCGGCGCCAGACACGGTACATGACGGCTGTATCCAAGGCTTCGAGCAGGTTTTCAACCTTCATGGGATCGTAGCCAAGGCTTTGCAGATATCTGACGTCGCCGAGCGTGTCATGACCGAGAAAGATGATGTTGCGCTTCTCGTTGAAGTCGCTGCCCTGCATAAGACCGACAACGCCCTCACCGCCATTGGATTGGTGAGCACCAAAAGGCGGCGCAAAGCAAGCAGCAACATGGCTGGGCGCGTCCACCAGGGAGACCATAGTGGACTGGCCAAAGTCGAAGCCGTCCGGATGGCCACTGACAAACTGCGAGTTGACCAAGTGTGCGTGCTCCTTGATACGGAAGTGGCGAGCGCGAATCAAAGCTCTCCAGTTTTCGCCGTCGTGGCCTGGGGATACACCGACCAGCTCTCTTGTGTCGAGTGTGGCGATCCCAACCTCGGTGATCTTGTTGTGCGCACGCTCGTAGGACTCAACATCGACGCAAACGAAGACGACAGATTGATCGAATTCGAAGGGCAAAGGTGATGTCTGGAAACAATCAGTCAGTACGATTGTATGATCAAACGGGCTACACTCACAGGGTCGACTGCAGACGGTGGTCCGTTTGGAGTTGCAGTGTTTGTTGCTGGGCTTGGACGCAGACCGAGGTACCGCTGAGCGCGCTTAAATTGATCTGCCATGGTCTTTTGCTTGACCAGGCGCTCTTGCTGTTTCTTCGCTTTGGTGGCCTTGCTCTTGGCCTTTTGTGCTTCGAACGACTCTTCCATGAGCTGCTTGAAGGCTTCGAGGGTACGTTCGTCTGGGGGAAGGCTGGCTGGTTCCCCTGCAGCACGGAAGCTGGGGTCTGGTGCACTGTCGACCATAGTATCGTAGTCTTCACGACAAGTTGAGCGCCCGAGGTATCGAGGTGTACAGCGTGGGTGATCTGGGAAGCGGCTTACAAGAGCGTCCTCACGTTGCTGGTTCGTGATGCGGAGGCCGAGCTTGAGGTGGTTGTTGATCTCGTCGAGAAGGTCCTGAAACTGGGTTTCGCAGATGAGAACAAGAGGCCTGGACAGGTTATCAATGTCCCAAAGGTAGTAGCTATGGTGAGGGTGAGTGTGAGACGCAAACAATCAGGCAGCGGCAGCTTACAGATCCCACTCTCGCGCCCAGAACTTGCCCTGGTCGAAGAAGGCGGAGGCAATGTCTTGCGATTTGGTTTTATTGCAGAACTTGTACGGATACTTGCCCAGGGCCTGGATTGGTGTGAAGTGAAGTCGAGTCGAGGCAAGGTCACCACGCTTGAGGTTAGTGGCGGGGAGTGCAGCAGATGGCTTTGGTGTAGCAGTATTGATGGGTGATTTGAGCATGGAGATGGGGTTGTATGAGCTTTCAGTGTCCTTCAGCCAGAGGTACCGGCGGTCAGTGTTCGGTTCGTCGGTGGTCTGCTCAGGTCGAGGCTGTATTGAATCAGCTGCTGTTTGCTCACTGGGCGTGTCAATTAGAGGCTCGAGCGGCACACCGCCGGAGACGTCACTGTCGTCGAATGCTGGCTCAGGCGCTAAATCAGGTAGTGCGTCAACGTCTACTTGGGTGAGCTTGCGAAGACGTTGCAGACGTGCTGCTGAAGCCATGTCGCGGTGTGGGTGACTGGAGGAGAAGGGACGATGAGAGGTGGAAAGTAGGTTTGTTCAGAAGCAGCAGCAAACAGCGTGCGTGAGAGTCAACCAGGTGGCCGCGCACTTGGCTAACACGACTAATGTCGAAGAGGTGGGGTGAAAGTGACGGCCGCAGCAGACACCGGTGCACGCAAAACGATATGTTTAGATGAAGAAGACTACATGAGTGCCACTCACATGGGTTATGTGAGCGCTTTCCCCCAAACTGTACAACTGCACAGACAGACTACGAGTGGCTAGAACGGTGTTTGTCAGAATAAAGAGTGTGCTGCTGTTTGGTGCAGCTGCTGTATTCCACAGAGCAGTTCGTTATTGCCGCAGCGCGAGACAGCACATTCAGACAGTACAACACGCACAAGTGGATCGGTGAGATTCACTCCAGACAGTGACGGGCGAAGTCTCATGTGTGGCGCGGGGAACAAGGTTCAGTTGCGTTGACAGAGGCGTTCACGCTAGGTGCCGGTAGCGGTTCGTAGTGCCGAACGCCGACTTCACAGCGACCAGGACGTTGCAACACGCTCACGACAACACGACCGTCACCAACACCACCACCACCACCGCCGCCGCCCCCGCTCTTCCTCCCTGTCGCCCCGATTCCCCCCTCTGACAGCATCGACGCGTGGCTGGAGTGTCTGACGCGCGCATCAGCCGCCTCTCACCCCGGACACTCCGCGCGATGCAACATGGCCGACGCCGACGCTGAAGATGCGCCCACGATCCCCCCGCCAGCGCCCAACCCGGATGCGCAGACGACGGTCAACGACTTCCTCGACTACACCGACTTCTACCCCTCGGACCTGGTGCGCTCGCTGACGCTGATCGGCGACCTGGACGCGACGTACGCCGATGCGGTGCAGCAGGTGCACGAGCTGACGGCGCTGTACTGCACGCTGCCCACGCTCCCTGCGCTGCCCGAGAGCCAGCGCCCCGACCCGACGACCCTTCGCAAGCAAATCGCCCGCCACCTGCAGACGGCCATCAACCAGCGCGAGTACGCCTACACCGAAGCCGCGCGCCTGTACGAGGTGACGCTGCGCCACTGCCAGCGCTCCACCGTCATCAAGCGCAAGCTGCAGGCCCAGCCCGAGCCCCCGTCGCGCGACCCTACGCCGCCGCCCGTCTCTCCGCAGGCCCTCAAGCGCAGCTACGACCGCCCGCGTCTGCACCTCACCTTTGACGGCGCCCGCCACAAGCACCACAAATCGGCCATCCCCCTGCCTCACGGCCGCTCTCGCGCACACAGCGCGTCCTCCTCCTCCTCCGACTCGGACGACGCGCGCAGAATCAGCCTCGTCGAGCGCCCCCGGAAAGCGCAGACGTACAAGGACCGCGCGCCCAGGCCTCGCCCTCGCGCACCTGGCGTCGCAGGCACCAATGTCCACAGCTCCATCGCCGGCATCTCCACCAGCAATGCGCTCGCCAAGCTGTCGCCGCCGCCGCCCGACGCGCGCCCGGGCAGCAAGTGGGCGCCCTGGATGAAGCTGACCGAGTACGAAATGGCGGTCCTGCGCAAGCAGATGAAGAAGAACGCCGTGTGGACGCCAAGCCTGACCATGGTCAACCGCGAGCTGGAGCGCAAGCACCGCACAAAGGGCGACTACGAGCGCGAAAAGGCCCGCTGCCAGGCTGCAGGCGAAGATATGGTCGACGAAGAGCCCGAGACGCTGCTGCAGATCGCCACCGCCCAGGGGGTTGACGATCCTGCTCTGACGGCGACTGCACACGCCGCAGAGGGCCTCACCGCACCTGGCGAACCTGCGCCTGTGTCCGGGTCTGTGTCTGCGCCAGCGCCTGCGTCTACACCTGCACGAGACGACAGCGTTGAGACCACCGACGATCGACGCCCCGACCGCGACACACGGCGGCAGCAGGCCATGCGTGCTGTGCGAGCCCTCGAAAACGCCACTAAGACGATCCAAAACGCTGCTGACGGCCTCAAAGAGCTCACCTTCTCGCCCCACGCCGTCTCTACACCACCGGCCTCTGCGCAGAGGAAGAGGTCGACTGCCCGCGCAGTACCGAACAAGCGGAAGCGCGACACGACGCCACCGCTCACCGCTGACGGTGCCGCAGAAACTGCAAAGGAAGCAGAGGCAGCAGCAGAGCACGACACCCCCGCGCAGCAGCCTGAGCCAAAACGCCCACGCTTGCAGCTCATTGCCCCAGCACCACCGCCGCCTGATCATGCATCCTCCACTGATGTTGCTCTTTTCAGAGATTCATCCACGCCCCTCGCGCCCTCTTCTGTTGCACAAACACCTGATCCCCTGCCAGAAGCATCCTCAAGCACCGTCCAGGTGCCCCTTGCGCCTGCAGGTCCAAGCACTCCCAAACCCAACAAGTCTGCTGCGGACGAAGCTGGTCTCCAAGCCACCCCCGTTCAGTCACCATCTGCGGAGCCGAAAAGGTCGTCATCAGCCGCTGTCGTACCAGTACTCGCACAAGCACCGGCGCCGTCTGCCACGCCTGGAGCTTTCACACGGTCACGACGTGAGTCAGTCGCAGCAAAGAATTCAAGTCCGCCGCCACATGAGCCATCAGCGCCAGCACGGGACCCTACGCCTGCTCTCGAGCGAGCTGCATCGCCCGAACCCACTGTCGCGTTGCGTCCTCGATCTGCTCGCAGCCATGTGCTAACACCAAAGGCGCTGAGCGAAGAGCCCAAGCCGAACGAGGCAGGTCGGCCCACCCGTGACACGCGCCGGCACAGCATCTTCAGCCAATCTGCACTCACCGCACCTGCTCCCACACGTGTGAGTTTGCGCAAGAAGCCGCCTCCAAAAGGCGAGGTCAGCTCTGCCGAGAATGGCCAGAAGACAGTCACCAATGTCAAACGATCACAAGGCAGCAAGCATGGCAAGAGGAAGAAACTCGACGATCAGCCGGGACACGTAGACGACGTGGACTCTGATGAAGAACGATACTGCATCTGCGATGATGTCAGCTACGGCCAGATGATCTCGTGCGATAATAATGTAAGCTGCCTTTCTTTCTACACCCAGCATGTACTGATGATTTGCAGTGTGACAAGGAGTGGTTCCACTTCGAGTGCGTGGGCATGACCCAGATGCCCGCACGCCGCGCCAAGTGGTATTGTCCTGATTGCCGCGAGGCGCTAGGCACGGATGCCTTTGGCAATCCCAAAATCCCACCGGCATTACCAGGTCGTACGGGTCGTGGCAATCTGAGCCGTGGTAAAAGGTAAGAATCCTCTTCTCCTGCGCCGACGGCATACTGAGTTCTAGAGGGGGTGGAGTACTTAGGGGCGCATAGCGTTGGTTGAGCATGGCAAGGAAACAGGCGTAACGGCGTTCATTATTCGATACCCTTGGCGACGCAGATCGGGAGGTGATCACGGTTCGCACACGTGCGCTTGCAACCGAGTGTCTATTCGCAGGCGTCTGCGGTACACAGGGTGCTCTACATGCAGCAGTTTTTATTATTGGAACAAGAATTCTGTCACCTAAAAACAAGCTCCAGGCCTGTTGAACTTATTGTGGGTCAGCTCTACGTACCTGCAGCGGGATGTGCAAGCGTGGCCCCAGTTTCGGAAGTTTTAAGCGAGTCTCGATTGAGGGGCTCAGCCGCCGGAGCCTGAATCGTGCACCTGCTGACAGTCATCACCTCTTGTGCTTTGCTTTCCCTCTCTCCATTCCCTAGTCCATTGTCAACATATTGCACGGCCTTGCGTATTGCATGAAACTCGGTCTAGGTTTCCAACTATGGCAATATCAACAACATTCGTCCTCGGAACCAAAGAAGCCTACTTCTTCAACAGCCCCAACCACTGGGCATGGCACAACCTCCCCGCAGACGTAGAAGCGCTCTTTACGAAAACCCCTCCAATACAGGACGTGATCGAACTCGCCCTGGGTGCCAATCAAACCTACTTCGTCAGCTACCGCGACCACGATGGCCAGGTTCTCTGCAAGCACTATAACCTCCCCAACCCCCTCGTGCAGTATCTGTACGCTTCTCATCCCGCCGTTATACGGGACTTGTCGACGCTTAGCATCTCGCTGGGTCCGTTCGAGTCGTACTATGCGTGGGATCGCACGTCCGCGTCTTGGAGCAATGTTCCGCCCGGGCTGGAGAAGTCGCTGCTTAACCGTTTGGAGAGTCAGGATGCGTGGAAGACTACATGGAAAGCGGATGGGTATGAAGCGCCGTGTTTTGTAAGCTTGGGGAACGATGGGGCGTACTTCTTGCGCACAGTGTCTGGTGGTGGGTGTTGGGACTTCAAGTTGCCGAAGGTGGAGGGGAGGAGTGGGCTCGGCACGGTGGGGGGAGACGGGTGGGATGGCATTCGAGGGACGAATAAGTTTTTGGAGGAGTCTTCGGACTTTACTGGCGTTGCTGTAAGTTTCAAGTTATTGAGACTGAACTACAAGGCTGACTTTCGACAGGCCGTGCATCTCATGCCAACGCACGCAAATGCCTACGTCCTCGTTCTCACCAACGGGAAGATGTTTTCTAACTTGCCAGAGCACACATGGAGTGACTATGCGAAGATGGCAGACAAACTCCCATCCTTCGTTCAACACATGGAGCCGCTACCACCTATGCCTGCCCCGCCGCAGATCTCTACTCAACCCCAGCAGCCTCAATCCCAACCTCAGCCTCAGTCGCAGCCTCAGCTCCTAGCTCAGTACCACCCTCCCGGGTATACACAAAGTCAACGTCAACATCCAGGCAACTGCTGTCCTGCTACTGGAACAGGGACACATCCAGCGCCTACGTGCTGTCCACCTGCGACGATAGCGAGACCGTGGCCGATGCCACCGGTCAATGCCCCGTTACAGCATTGATTCGGTAGCCTGGTCGAACGGCGTGACTCTTTGGAGCACTATGCACTCGAAACAATGCCAGGACATCCAGTCAAATCTGTCTACAACGCGAGCCGGAGGAACTGACGGGTAGAACCTTTGCAGTTTGATCGGGTTGCGCCAGGCGGTCCTGGAAGGTACATCTTAAAGCGCTGTTGCAGTACAAGACGTGTATCTATCGGCGAAGCAATGCACGTCAAGAGCCATTGGTGTAAATATCTCGCCTGGTCGCCTTCTGTCCGTAAGTTGCTTGAACGAACATCCTGGCAGCAAATACTGTGCTGCTCTGACGGTGCAACCACTCATCGGCAAGGTGGTGCAAAGAGAGGCGGCGTCAATAAAGATCGAAGAGAATGTAGTAGCACGTGTGCCGGTTGCACTTGCTCTCGAATACGCTAGCGTATTGCGGGGTCAGACCGAGGCAACCAAGTCGGGGTAGCTGCATCAGACCACTGCTTTATATCGACGTGTACCACCAATCCATTCGCGGAGACAAAAATATGCTGAAAGCTACGTTGGAGGCTCAATCAGAGCTCAAGATGTCACCGGCCGCATCTTCCTCAACGACTGGGTTCTTTCAAGCCTTACCATCCTTGCCACCCCAGTACACATCACCTGATTCTTTTCTTTCCGTATCGTCTCCTAAGGATAGTGCCCCAACCTCAGACGACAAAGTTTTCGCGAGGATACTGAATCTCTACACACCTTCCAACAATGGTACTGTCACTTCACATCTGCACCGAATCGCCCGCATGGCTCTAGACCCGCGCATGCTGAGCTACGCCACCGATGCAGACACGAACCACCCCGTTCTCCGTTCCCTGACTACATTCGGTCAAGAAAATCGTAATGATCCGCTATGGACGACCACGGGTTGGCAGCGGCTCAAAGAGATTGGGTATGCTGAAGGCGTCGTGGCAGTCGCATACTCGCAATCACCAGAGACAGCTCACATCAACCGACGCATATATGAGTTTGGCCTTAACCACCTCTGGAGCGTGACGGGAACTATGACAGGCTGCCCAATGAGCATGACAGACGGCGCTGCTACACTGTTATCTAAGCACCTCAGAGATCCTGATGGCGAGCAGATCGGCCGGTTGAGAGTATTCGAGGAAGCCTTTCGCCGGCTGACGTCCAGGGACCCGAAGTATGCGTGGACCAGTGGGCAGTGGATGACAGAGCGGACTGGAGGGTCCGACGTCTCTGGCACTGAGACTTTAGCCACACGGCTCAGTTCGGAGGAGCTGGCTCAGGACGAAGAGGAAGGAAGAAACGAAGATGCGGTCGGCATGCCTCTCGGTCCTTGGAAGATTGACGGGTTCAAGTGGTTCAGTAGCGCTACTGACTCTGAGATGGCTATTCTACTCGCGCGTACGGAGAAAGGGCTGAGTGCCTTCTATATGCCTATGCGACGGAAAGGCACGCCTATCACCAATGTCGTCAACTTGGAAGCACCAGCAGAGACTGAATTGAACGGAGTACGCATTCAACGCCTCAAGTCTAAACTCGGCACCAAATCACTGCCCACCGCCGAACTCGAACTCCGCGGCGCCCGAGCCTGGCTCGTTGGCACCGAGGGCAGAGGCGTGGCCGAGATATCTGCCGTCTTGAACATAACACGCCTTTCGACTGCCGCAGGAAGTGTAGCCAGCTGGTCGCGTGGCCTAGCAATCTGCCGCGCATACAGCAAAGTCCGCAAAGTCCGCGGCGGTGTCCTACAAGACAACCCGGTACACCTCCGCTGGATGGCCGACGAGACAGTGAAGTATCACGCCGCAGCACACTTTTTATTCTTCGGCGTCGCTCTCCAGGGCGCACTCGAGCAGTCCCACAACGCCGTTGCCTCCAACACCAAAGCCAGCGCCCTTATCCCCACCGACAAGACCGAGATCGCGACACTGCTGCGACTCCTACTACCCGTAATGAAAGCCCAGGTCTCAGTCGCCTCTGTCGACGGACTAAGACAGTGCATGGAGTGCCTCGGTGGTGTGGGCTACTGCGAAAACAACGAAGACGGCGGCCTCCTCAACATAGCGAAAATCTACCGTGATAACCTCGTCAATCCTATCTGGGAGGGGACCGTCAGCGTCATGGCCGAGGACGTCGTGCGCGTCCTTACTGACACGCGGTTGGGCGGCGGGTCGGTCCTAAATAACGTGTTTGCGCCGTGGGCGTTGCGGGTTTTGGGTTCTTGTGCGGATGTCTTTGCACGGGAGGTAGTCGTGCTGAAGGATACACTACAGATACTAATTCGACTCGTGCACGGCAAGACTAAAGAAGAACTACTGTACCACGGACGCGAGATCCTCACCCTCCTCGAAACCACCGTATCAGGCACTGTACTGCTATATGACGCATCCGTCAACCCAATATTCCTTGCGCAGGAAATTGCGATGCGGTGGGTTCGAGCGAGGGCCAAGACTGAGGAGAGAGTGGAAAGCGCGCTGCCGTGGACAGACAGAGTCAAAATTGACAAGAGTGTCTTCCTCGAAGAATCGAGTATCTCGACACCCAGATTGGAAAAACTGTGAACGAGTCTGTAGGCCGTGGTCTATAGTCGTCTTTCCCCATGGCGTATCAAAATAGGAAATTCACACTCTAAGGTTCCAAAATAATAAACTCACTCTGAACGAATGTAACTGTATCGTTGGCACCTTGATAGAGCTGATGTTTCGATGGAGACTTGTAAGCAGCAAGCTTCTACAGTTTGCAGGCCTGCTGAGTCTGTCGTTTTGCCAGTCGTACACCCGAGATGGTAGGACGTTGGCTTGTTGTACAGGAGTTTGTGCTTCACAATTATTCCCTACGATGGCGGTCTTGAGAAACATGGAGAATTTGTGATGTTATGTGCTGGTAAAAAACCTTTGGGGCGGACTGGGAGCGCAGTATCGTGGGGATGTCGATCACTATTTTACCTTCATTACGAGATCCGCATTTTACATCATCAGATTGCTAGATCCTACTACTCGTTCGCCCAGGGAAGTATGAGAGTCACGCATCTGCCACCTCTGCCAAAACCCTACCCCGTCCTGGCAAGATTAATTGGTATGATCTGCACGTGACTCCTAGGTATCTTCAACTTTTACTAATAGATACTAGTGCTTGTTGGTGGCGTGCTCTAGGATGAGCACGGTATGCATAGTGCCCTGTTGTTCCCGCAAACAGCTCGAGGACCCTGATAGCGAAGTCTAGAATACACATCAGTACCACAGAGCTAGTCCGCGCTGCGACACCTCCACCTTTCGACCTCAAAACTGATGTCGCAACGACAATCCAAGCCAAGGGGCCAACTCAACTCAGCGCATGTAAGAGGAGGACGGTCATGGTTTGAAGTCAGACCTACAAGTGCAAATGGACGACGCGACGATCGCTCCGCTGACCCAGAGCGACAATGGCGCGCATGGTCTACATGACGTTGGCATGCTGGAGCTGCTGGATCTCGATCCAAGACCGACTTTCTTGCTGGACAGGGCGAAGACCACAAACAATCGCAACATCTCGGTTTCTTTGGCTTATTGGAATCTGGCCTTGGCTACTGTCAACGATGGACAGCTCCTGACTTGTATTAAGGATGACGACGTCACCGTTATCCCCGAGGGGCAACGAAAAGACCGCTCGAAATTCCACACCTGGATTGCTACAGAGGGGAGCCCTTTCAAACCTTTCTTTTGCCTCGGTCACAGATGGATGAAATTGGTGCTTCTAAGCCGATGGATAGTCGTGTTCGGAGTGCCTACAGAGCCTTCAGCGCCTGGAAGAGGTGCGCAATCAGATGTAGCCGCCTTGTCCAAAATCGTGCCACACTCAACGATAGCAACATTCGATTGGACTGACGAAACTCGCCCAGCAAGGATGTCGTCACATGTTGCATGGACACGAAGCATCGACTGGTCCCGGACTCCCCTAGGCCCCACGAGCAGCTGGTCTCCCCAGCTTCGCAGCATTTCCAACATCATCATGCAGGATTCCCGGCCAGCTGTCGTATTCTACGGCCCGGATCTCATCATGATATATAACGAGGCTTACATCAATTGCCTCGGGAATCTTCATCCTTGTATGGGTCTCAATGCTCGGACAGCCCTGGCCTCAGCTTGGTCTGAGTTCCTTGAACCGATCATCGCACAAAACCTTGACGGACAAGTTGTCGAGCGGACAGATGCAGTAATCAACATACGTCGCAATGGGTACCTTGAAGAAACATATTTTTCCGTGAAGTTCATCCCGATACTGGATCCGGATGGTACCACAGTGGGACATTACGAATCTCTAATGGAAACAGTGAGTCTCACGAACGCTACGTTGTGCCATGGGTCATGAAAGTGATAATCTCTGGGTCTGAACATTGTTTATCCATCAACAAAAACTCTCATGAAAGATCCGCTTGTGAGAAAACTCACTGACCGAAATACAGACCCGAGACGTTATTTCAAAAAGGCAATCTGAAACGCTTTTGTGTCTCAGTGAAGACCTTTCCCACGCAGTAGATACCGATTCGTTTTGGGATAAAGCGACAGAAGTGTTCTCGCGCAACGAGAAAGACATCTTGTTTTGTTTGCTTTATTCAGTCGAATATGACTCTAGCGAAGCGGTGACCAGTGCTACACCTCTATCACGCAACCATCGGCAATGCAAGCTTCGAGGCTCCATCGGCCTACCCAAAAATTCCCCAGCAGCGCCTGCTTATCTCGATCTCGATACCGACCATGGCTTCACGCCGTATCTACGACAAGCTATAAGCGCACAAGAGCCGACCACGGTATCTTTCGAAGCCATGGCTGAAATCCTTCAAGATGATTCATGGCAATGTTTTGGAGACCCTTGTCGAGCAGCTGCAGTGTGCCCACTCAGCCCGACCTCCTTAAACGACAATATCCACGGATTCATGATTGTAGGTCTGAATCCTCGACGGCCGTACGACTATGATTATGATCGTTTTATATCCACGGCTGGTCGCTTTCTCTCTACTCCATTGACTTCGATCCTTGTCCATGAGGAGGACATCAGGCACCGAGAGATAGCTATTGCTGATGCTGAAGTCATGCGAATCGAACTCAAGCGACAGCTCCTCGACACCCAGATCGAAGTTGAGCGCAGCGTATTCAAGTTTCAACGTTTTGCCGAGGGTGCAGATATCGGAATCTTCATCCTAGGCCTGAACGGTGTATATTCGTACCGGAACGAAGCCTGGTATAGCATTCTAGGTGCGGGCGACCGGAACATTGAACTCGCTCCAGCCTGGGAAGCACTGATAGACGACGATTACATTCCGATTGGACAGGCTAGATTCCAAGAGCTCATCGACACGAAGCAGCATCAGTAGGTCGCAAGGTGTGGTCTAGCGTCACGTGAGGCAGAACTGACATCAGCTTGCCAGATCATTCGAATTACGCTTGAAGCGTACCTCAATGCAACGTATCGGCGATTCTGAGCCGCAGGAACAGCCAGCGTGGGTGTTGTGCTCGATTTTTCCTGACATGAAGAGTGATGGTGAGGTTGAGGCAATGATTGGCTGCTTCACGGACATTAGGTGTGTGTACTCTTGGAATCCCTTGCTCTGCGCTCACAGTCAAAACCAGTCAGCAGAAACTGGGGGAGCAGGTCCAAGCTACTCACGCTCTGAATGCCCAAGAATCGAAACGGTATGTTTTTGTGTCTGTGCGGCAAGTGAGTAGTTTCTGACTTCTTTGCAGTCAACTGGAAACGTTCATCGATACTACTTCGTAAGTTGACCAACCGATTGAACCCTTTGAGGTGTTCTGACTCATGATCCAGCCACGAGATGCGCAATCCTCTTTCAGCTATCGTACAGTGTGCTGATGTAAGTCTACTCCATAATTTGACCTGAACTCTTGCACTAATACTATTAAGAGTATCATATTCACTCAAAAGATTTTGAAGGACTCCAAGAAGTCGCATCAGATAGATCAAAACGCGTTGGACACTGCTGTTGACGCGGCGGAGACCATCGTGCAATGCTCGAAGCATATGAAAACTATCGTAGATGGTGAGTGGATATCGATCCCTATACCATACACTGACTAAAGTTTCAATGCCGCAGATGTTCTCACCATGTCTAAGCTGGACTCTGGCCTCTTCGCCATGACCCCAGTCGACGTGCAGCTGGAGTCTATCGCGAGGAACGCCGTCAAGATGTTTCAAGGTGAGGCGCAATCAGCCGGTGTCGAAATGAAGTTCCGTCTTGAAGATTCTTGTAAAGAGTTCAACACCGAGAATGTTTCGCTCGACCCAAATCGAGTGTTGCAAATACTAATCAATCTCTTAACGAATGCTATCAAGTTCACGCGCCTCGAGGAGACGCGACAGATCACCGTTAGTCTTGGTCTCGCACTCAAAGAGCCGTCTGAATACGCACAAGGTGACCTGAAGTTCGTTCGCACATCCGAAGCGCTCAGCACACCGAGTCTGCAGGCCGACTGGGACAAAGGCGGAATTGTAAGTGAAGAATTATCGTGAGTAATACCATGGTTCTGATTTCAGCAGGTATATGTCATCTTTGCGGTGCAAGACACAGGCAGAGGTTTGAGTGGTCCGGAGCGTGATCTTTTGTTCGCACGGTTCTCGCAAGCGTCACCGCGCACGCATATTGAATATGGTAAGGAAGTTTTCCATCCTTCGCCATCGTACCTCCTAGCTTCTCGAGACTCACTGCGAGATTAGGTGGCTCTGGGCTTGGTCTGTTCATCTCTAGACGACTTACTGAGATGCACGGTGGCGCGATTGGATTTGCATCCAAAACCGGCGTCGGCAGTACCTTCGCGTTTTACGTGAAGAGCCGTGATACCCTCTTGCCGTCCAATAAAGAAAACACACCAATCACGGCTGATCTCAGTATACGTGTTCGAGCATCCTCCAACTCCGGTCAAGCAAGCGAAGGCGAGAATCATTCACCCGCTCAGCCGATCGGAAAATCAATCCCCGCAGCTGACCTCCACGTCCTCGTCGTCGAAGACAACCTTGTGAATCAACGTGTGTTGGCAAAACAACTGCGAAAGCTAGGCATTAATGTCACCGTTGCGAATCACGGCGGCGAAGCCCTCGACCATATACACACCACTACCTATTGCTCCAAGGACAAAGTGCGTGCGAAAGAGCTCTCGCTAGTCTTAATGGATTGGGAAATGCCGGCAAGTCTCCTCAACGCACTACCCACACAAGCCACTAACCGCACCGCAGGTAATGGACGGTCTGACATGCGTGCGACGAATCCGAGAACTGGAGCAGCAGGGCGTCATACACGGACAAATACCAGTCATCGCAGTTACAGCGAACGTGCGCGCAGAACAGGTCGACAGCGCGATGAAGGCGGGGATGGACAACGTCATCTCGAAACCGTTTCGTATACCAGACCTGCTTGCTTGCATGCAAGAGACGCTTCGAGTGACTGTACTGACGAGTTAACGTATATACCACTATTTTGTCTTAGAATTCTCGTGTAGACTGTACGATATTGGTGTAAGAAGTGCATGAGAAAGGGTCGGTTTGGTACTTGGGTGCGGAAAGATGTTAGCTGCGCGATAGGCGTCGCCAGCAACTGCGTGGTCCGGGACAACTAGGGATGATCCACGATTCGGTCATTGTGCAACATCTCCTCAGGGTGTCCATAGGATTCGTAGTACCATGCAGAAAGATCAGGAAGCTTCCGAGGGCCATTGAAGTGCTGGTAATAGTGGTTACCAGGCGGTTGAGTATGAAAGTTGGGACTTTGTGCGGGGTCAACAATGAACGCGCGAAAGGCTATCAAGCCATCAACAAGTACTGGCAATACTAGGCTAATATTCTATTGAAAGCATCGAATCGAGCCACTGCAGTAGCGAGATCCACCCAGGGCTTATCATTTTGAGCAGTACATGCTATACCGCCTGAGCGAGTTCATCACCAGTAAAGTCACACCCGGGAACATCCGACTACAGGCAGCAAAACAGACTGAGAACTAGACACAGCAGGTGATCATAACCGAGAGATCAGAAGCCTTGTTATATAAGATCCCGTTCCAAGAGCTTGGCGAACGGCTGGAGCCTATCAAGTAAGCCTTCTATGCATGCTGACTCAACTGTGCCTAATCGAGCATGAACCATTTTCCTCTTACAGCAGGTAGAAAACTAATGACGGCAAGTCGGTTGATCCAGAAGGACTCCGAGCCGTAAACCGTGGTTCTCGGCGGGTCGTCGCTTCTGACGGATTGCCTATGCATAATCTGCTCGTTGCTCGTAAGTAGTGTTGACTGGAGTTTCAGTGGTCCAATGATCCAATCTGTAGGTTGGTTTACATACCGTGTTGATAGGAATGGAAATCTGTGCTACTTTGCAAATTCAACCCCTCTGTGCGAGGAGACACTTCCCGTTATGAAAAAACATATCCTCACCTCATTACCATATGGCGTCTGGTAAAGCTGTTCTATGAAGATACATACGAGCGCACGTTGAAATCTTTGTTCAATTGGTATAATGTTCAACTCTTCCCAATATCGGTCCGCTCCAGTGCTCCCGTGTCTGGGCTGAAGGCCTAACGTCTACATTGTGATTAGAAACGGCACACATTACTCTTTCCCCGCGATTAAAAGCCTCACGACGATAAGCCACTCTTCTCGAGTTTAGCATGATAGCTCCATGCACTTTCCTAATGAGTACACAGCCAAGAGTGAACTATGGATACAACTCGCACAGTGGCGCGATGGACGGGTCGTAAATAGCAGGCCGTACGCCTTGATGTCCGTATGAGTTGCTGTGCAGTGTTGGTAGACGTGTTGCTGCCTCAGAGAAAGGACAATTTTCTCACATCAGAACGGGGCCGCGGCGAGCGCAGTGTCTGATTGGAGTTGGCAAGCTTCCTTCTGGCATTTCGACGTCTGGGCATTGGGCAGACATACCCTGCCGAGGCATCAAACAACAACCTGAGTTGAACGGTCAGCCCAGCTTTCGAAGGCTGAGACATATATAACCACTCGCCTCGCTGTCTGCCACGATTACCACTGCACTCCTGCCATTTCAAATCAAAGCCCCTCATTCAACTCCAATATGAAGATCACAGCAATCATCTTCTCCGCTCTCGCCATGCTGACCGCCACGGTCATTGCTTCTCCACCTGCTGCGGACCCTCCCGAGAACGTTGTCTGGGACTCTGTGCTGAAGCGAGCTTGCTGCGCTCCTCGTGTCTGCAATGAGGGAGGTTGCCGTTTTGTAAGATACTTACTTCAAGTACATGGTAGCATTGTGGAGCTAATCCCATATTTAGAACAAATGCTGCTAGGTTTCGGATCGGCTTATTACTTTCCTCGGCTATACACTTGGCTGAACTGTCGAGTTTAGGCGGCTAGTGTCATCATGACAAGGAGGCCTGAGTTTCTTGAATATGATACTAGGAGAGAGAGTAGATAGGGTAGAGTCTGAGGTTCGGTTGGAGTGTGGTCATTGGCGACAATCAATAGTATTATCACTCTCTACGCCAGCTCCGTGATGTCTCAAAAAACGAGTACCATGATATGACGAAACATGCACGAATAAAACCAAGATCTTCAGACTTAAGAAAGTACACTTCAGTCCTAGAAGAACTGAGTCCGAGACACTCTGAATAATTTGGATAATATTCTTTCAATGACCTCTGAATTGATAGATCCGTCCAAAGGGCAGCTACACGGCATGTGGTCCCCAACCACCTGCCGTGCTTATCTACAAACAACGTCGGAGTTTGTGTTGCGAGAAACGGTCCGACCACCAACACGTCTTGGCGTTTGTCGCCATCTAGCTAGACTAATTCCTGAACTACGGTGGTTAAACGCGGCTTTCATGTGGTCGGCAAGGAAACATGTGAGGGGTTCTGGAGTTCTGTGGTTGATCTCGATCAAGTAAAGCGAAAGTGCTGCATTTGAAAAGTTTGGAGCTATACTTTCAACCCAGTGCATGCTCACACAGGTTGTTCGCAATACCAGATTGAACAAGAACAAGGTCAGTGTTTCTGCTCAAAGGCGAATTCCATCCCAGGTGCTAGTAGCTCTGCCACTTCCGATCCAAGTAAGATACTACTGAAGTATCTTTATTTCGCACATGCATATAGTGCCGCGGCTGTATTCATCTGGGCCGGCTCATCTGTGTCAATTTGCGATTCCCGACTTTGTTGATTACGTACTATCCTTACATCTTCAAGGATTTCAGACTTGCCATAACAGCAGCTACAGCTCCATGCGCTCTTGTTCCGATGACATGATGCCGGGCAATTTTGTAAGATTTGCGCGGAACGCGCTGAGCTCCAGAGTTTTGTATGCTCCATCTTCACTTTTATCCCAGAAAACAAAGTTGTTGATCGGAACCCCCGCGTACAACGGGCCCTCGATATCCGTCACGCAGAAATCGTCCCAGACATTAGCGTCGTCGTCACGCTGCTCGACTGGCTGGACGCGCCATTCTTCGCCTTGCTGCTCCTTTGCGTTGCGATATAGCAGCGTTGGTACAAGTTGCGCGATGCCGTGCTTGGGGAGCCAGGATTTCACAATACTAGAGTGGAGGAAGTCGGTGGAGTTTGAGATCAGCTCGGTTACTACTAGACCGCGGTGGTCGGCATGCAGTGTGACAGAGGAATTTAGACGCGGATCGGGGCTGATGTAGGTGCCTGCGTAGCGTTCGTTGAGCTGTCGGATCGCGAGTTGTTCTGCTGGGCGAACGAACTTGGTGACGAGTTCTCGCAGTTTCGTGAGCAGCTCTGGGTTGCCTGCAACGAGGATGGTGATGCCTAGGTCATATTCTGGCGCAATGATGATATTTGAGGTGTATCCAGGCAAGCCACCGCCTTTGGTGATGAAACGCACCGTCCGACGTGAATTCTGCAGTGCACGATCCGTGTGAAAAATCTCCCATGGAATTCCATAGAATGAGTTCAGTCCGCGAGTAGGCGATGCTGGATTTAGCCAGTTCAAGGCATGCGTGATGCCGTTGAAGTGTGTGAGCACGTAACGCAGGTACTTTGACAAATCGGTGGAGGAACTGTAAATACCACCCGTGGGACTCTGTATACCTTCATCAACGTCCCAGTACTGTGGGCCCAAGGGTATCACTCCTGCTGCATCAGGTGGCAAAGACAGCGTGCTTTTGCTCATGTTGAGGGGCTTGAAAATAGCTTCTTCAATGTAGGAGCGGTAGCTTCGGCCAGTGACTCGCTCAAGCACTACTCCCAATAGCTCGAACGCGACGTTGGAGTAAGTCGATTGCTGGTTTGGTGCGAATATAGGTATCTTTGACTTCAGGGCATCAAGAAGGTCTGCAGTAGAGTACGTCAGCAGCGCTCTTGAGCTGTGTGCGCAACGCGTGGATCTCACCACTCTCGGTGCAGATCTTTTTATAATTCGACGAGAACTCGCCGCACGTGCTCAGACCATCTCGTGATGATGGTGGTAAGCCCCAGTTGACAGGATCTTCTACACCCCACTTCTCGAAATTGATCAAGTCTCCCTGCGCCCCTGTAGAAGTCAATTCCGTACCTTTGAGTGTTTGGCAGCCGTGCCACGGTAGGCCGGGTAACGCACATTCACGAGGTATGCCACTTAGCTGGCTGGCTAGACTTCGCAATGTGATGTCCTTCCACGGCAAGGTACCATTACGGTCCTCCTTCAGCTGCACTATGTACTTGTCAATTGGGTCATCCAGACTCAGGTTGCCCGCTTTTTCTTGATGTAAGACTCCAAGTACGGTGAACGTCTTGGTGATGCTTGCGATTCGATACAGCGCGTCACCGTTGACTTCAGGTATGTCTGGGCGAGAGGTGTTTCGTTTGTGAGCCGTGTGGTGCTTTGACCATAGGGTTTGGTCTGACGACGTAACTTCTATGGAAAATGATGTCGCTGCAAACTCGGGGGTAGCGACAGCGGACGTGATGGCTTTGTTGAGCCTGGCAAACGCATCTGTGAGGAGGGCGTCACCAGCATCATACTCTGGCAATGGATGTGCGAGAGTAGGTTCATAGCATTTGGCACTGACAATCGCAGCCACTACGGAAGTGAAAAGAAGTCTGAACATGGTGTTCGCAGCGTGATGGTGCACGCCACATGGAGGTAAGCAGATGAGCGTTGCAAGGTCAGAATAAAAGGATAAGCACAAACCAGGCAGCAACGATCGTGTTCAGCCGGGCCTTGGCGCTTCGCCGGATGTGGACATGTTCATCAAATACGAGCGCTGGCACAGGATGATGGCCTTAGGAATTGTAGCCTGTATAACAAGGCCGCTTGGGTATAAGAGGTACTGTGATAATGCAGTTGATGCTCAGTCATCAATGAAGCATGAGAGTTAGTATCCAACAAGAGTACCTCTTCGAAATGACGTCATGGCTCATGGTTTTGTCAGAAGCCTCCCCTTCATGATTATTGTTTCCTCACATCGCCAGCAGCAACATCCACGAAACATAGCTCGGAGCCTTTCTACAATCACCTCATCGACATCGGACCTAGGTAGGCAATGCAACCGCTTGGTGAAGGCGCCGTCACACCATGCCAAGACCGCCACCCCGCACGTTGCATAGGCGGGGAAGCCTTGTCGCATCCACTTTTTTCCTTCCAGGGCCTTGTGCAACTCGGCAAATACATCAGCGGGCGTCGGGCAAATTATCACTCGGGTGCTCATGATACCGGAGTTCTTCCGGTTGAAGCTCTGCCCGACAAGATTGTCCCGAACACATGCCGGTGCGCTGATCAGAGCGCGTTTGAGGTAACGCAGCCGTCAACAAATTTCGGGCATTCGATGCAATCAGGTTTGATACCTGCTAGGTACTTCTTGAAAAGACAGTATCCTCCCTAATTCTTGAAGCCACAGCATTATCAGGCTTCACCATGTCGGTCATCACTCGCTGTGGATCAATTTTGCTGGGACTGCTCATGTTCTCGACTGTCAACCCATCCGAAGCTGTAGGCACAAGAACGTCTGGCACAGCGAACGGACCAAGAGAACGCGTTAGTCTCAACGCCGACTGGCGCTTCCAACGTTTTGTTGAGAACCCGGATGGCCTTTCGTACGAAACACTCAAGCCATGGATCCTTCCTGCAGCGAACGACTTTCTGAAGGGATCAAAGTATGAAAGGCCCTCCGAAGCAGGCCCAGGAATCAATGTTACGTACGTCCAACCAGCCTTCGATGACGGTGCCTGGGAAGCAGTCAACGTGCCCCACGATTGGGCCGCTGGTGGGAATTTTGACTTCTCGCCTGAGGTCGAAGGTGGCACGGGACGCTTACCAATTAATGGTATTGGATGGTATCGTCGGTCGCTGGCGTTGGATGCCGCCACCATTGAGTCCGGAAAGTCTGTATTCCTGGATATCGACGGAGCAATGGCATATGCAGCAGTTTGGCTCAATGGCCAATTAGTTGGTGGCTGGCCATTCGGCTACAACTCGTTCCGTCTCGATCTCACTCCATACGCACAGAAGGGTGACAACCTGCTAGCAATCAGAGTCGACAATGCGCCAGATTCTTCCAGATGGTATCCGGGTGCCGGAATCTATCGCAACACATGGTTGGTCACAGTTAGTCCTGTACACGTGGCACAGTATGGCACATACCTTACCACGCCGAAAATCTCTACCGAGCAGGCTACAATCGACCTCAAAATTGAGGTGGAGAACAAAGGAAACAAAACTCAGACTGTACAAGTCGCCACTGAGGTTTTTTTGCTTGACGCTTCGTCCAGAAAAGCCTTAGGTAACGCAGTGGCCAAGATTTCATCAACAACTATCAGCGTATCCGGTGGAGCAAAACAATCTATCAATGGCTCCACTACTGTTGCTAACCCCAAGCTATGGGGACCTGCGCCGAAACAAACGCCGAACGAGTACATTGCCATCACCACAGTATCCAGCAATGGCACTACAATTGACGTTTACGAGACTCTGTTCGGCATTCGTTCCATAGCCTATGATCCCAATCAAGGCATTTTGATCAACGGTTTACACGTCCCGGTGTACGGAACTTGCAACCATCACGACCTCGGGTCCTTGGGTGCGGCGTTCAACTACCGTGCTGCCGAGCGCCAGATTGAAATCCTGCAAGAAATGGGCAACACGGCGTTGCGGACTTCCCACAACCCACCTGCCCCCGAATTCTTGGATATTGCTGATCGGCTGGGTCTCATGGTCATGGATGAGCTTTTTGACACCTGGAACTACGCGAAAGTCGAAAATGATTTCCATCTTATCTTCCCTGAGTGGCACGAGCCTGATCTGCGTTCGTTCGTCCGTCGCGATCGTAATCACCCATCTATCATCTCATGGAGTATCGGCAACGAGCTTCCTGAGCAGTCAAACTCCACTGGTACCGCTACTGCCAAGACACTGCAAGATATTGTGCACGAGGAAGACCCCACAAAGCAAGTGACTGTTGGAATGAACAACGCAAGCCCAAACACGGGCCTGGCTGCGGAGATCGACATCATTGGACTCAATTACCAGGGAGAGGGCAAGGGTAATGCTAACTCGGGCTCTTTTGCGAGCTTCCACAGCAAATTTCCTGATAAGATGATCTGGAGTACCGAGTCCGCATCTACGGTCAGTTCGCGTGGCATATACCTGTTCCCCGTCACACCAAACAAGAGCGCGATTGTCGGTGGTAAGCCTGGCGAAGGTGGCGATCCAATCAACAACCACGTGTCTGCGTATGAGCTTTATGCGCCGGAGGTACGTGTTGTTTCATTCTTCTCTTCCTCCATCTACGTACTAACAGTTCCTGATAGTGGGCTGCATCACCTGACAAGGTCTTCGAACAGCAAGATCGCCATCCATACGTTGCTGGCGAATTCGTCTGGACCGGGTTTGACTATATTGGCGAGCCGACTCCCTACGACAACTCCAGTCGCAGCTCTTACTTCGGCATCATTGGTGAGTCTGAGTGTAAACAGGAACTTTTAACTTATCTGTTAACAAAGTGAACAGATCTTGCTGGCTTCAAAAAGGACCGCTTCTATCTATATCAAGCCCGCTGGCGCCCAGATTATCCTCAGGCACACATACTTCCTCACTGGACCTGGCCTGAGCGCGAGGGCCTAGTGACGCCTGTGCATGTCTTCACATCGGGTGACGAGGCGGAGCTTTTCATTAACGGCAAGTCTGCTGGTCGCCAGAAGCGCGGACAGTATGACTACCGACTCCGCTGGGACAATGTGACTTACACACCAGGGGAGATCAGCGTAAAGGCGTGGAAGAATGGCGAGGAATGGGCCACGGCTTCTCACCGCACAGTTGGTGCCGCTGCATTGCTCAACGCGACAGCCGACCGCACCGGCATTGAGGGTGATGGCAAGGACTTGTCGTTTATCAGTGTTGCAGTTGTTGACGAGAACGGTGATACTGTTCCTCAAGCTGACAACGAGATCACTTTCTCGGTCGCATCCGGGCCGGGTGAGATCGTCACAACGGATAACGGCGACCCGAGAGACGGTACGCCGTTCCCGTCTACATCTCGCAAGGCGTTCAGTGGTCTTGCTCTTGCGATCGTAAGAGCCAAACAGGGATCGAGTGGAGAGATTGTTATTGAGGCCACTTCAAAAGGTCTCACCGCTGGTCGAGTGATACTCACAGCTGCTTAGGACACATTGCATCTCCCTGAGGTTTACGTAGCCGTTGTGTTAGCAAGAATTAGTTAGTACACGATTTAAGTGCAAACAAGCCATGCAAAGGTATACGATGTTTGTTGACGTGGAGTTCATACTCTTACCTAAGCCGAAGCTAAAACCCCGCATCTAGCTAGCTCTATGTGGGCTTTAGTGATTACTATACCGTTTTAGTAGACCAGTTTTCAAGCACGCAAGCCCTCAAGCTTTGCCGACATGCCTTAGCGCGATCAAGAACTTACAATTCAACTCACGCGCGAAATTTATCATCCTTCTCATCCCGCTTCCTGTCATGGCCCACCCCCTCACTGTCGGCAATGCGCTCGATGCTATCGGCAACACTCCATGTGTACAGCTGAAACGCGTTGTACCGCCTGGATACGCTCGGGTCTTTGTCAAACTTGAATCGTTGAATCCAACCGGGTCGTACAAGGATCGGATGGCGAAATCCCTGATTGAAGAGGCGGAAAGCAGAGGGGACCTGCGGCCCGGTATGACTGTCGTAGAGGCTACCGGAGGCAGCACTGGCTCATCGCTTGCTTTTGTTTGCGCTGTGAAGGGCTACAAATTCCATGTGGTATCTTCGAACGCCTACGCTGAGGATAAGCTGCGGACGATGGCAACATTTGGCGCTACTGTAGAACTCGTACACAGCCCTTCTGGTGCTATCACGGCGGATTTAGTCCCGGCGATGATACAGCGTGCGAAGGAAATATCCCAGGGCGATGCACACTACAATACCGATCAATTCGTTAATGCCGATGCTTTCGCTGGCTACGAAGCACTCGGACTCGAGCTACTTGATCAAATTCCCCACGGCATTGACGGTTTCTGCAGCGCAGTCGGCACAGGAGGAATGGCTATGGGTGTGTCCAAGGTATTGAAGGAACGGTCGCCGGAGACCCATGTCCAAATCCTCGAACCAGCATCTGCTCCGTTCCTTACTACGGGTCAAGGCGGCTCACATCGTGTAGAGGGCGTTGGAATCGGATACAGGCCACCACTTCTCGATAAAGATTTGTACGACGAAGTACGCGCAATATCCGAGGAAGAAGGTCGTGCGATGTGTCTTCGCCTTGCGCGAGAGGAAGGCATCCTTGCGGGTACCTCTACTGGTCTTAATGTGATAGCTGCTATTGCCCTTGCAAAGCAGCTGGGTCCAGACAAGACTGTAGTCACTGTTGCTTGCGATAGTGGTCTTAAGTACATGCACAGCAATCTTTACAGCTCGCAATAGACACATCCAAAACTACATCAGGACAGTGATCATTATTGGCCCTGAGGCTGCATACCTAGTTACTCGGTCTTGGTGGATGGATACTGCGGGATAGAGTGGCGCCATCCCCGTGCCGTGCCGCGCCGTACCCCGGTCTTGCTGTTTCACTAGCCAGAGTGATGAACCACTTTGCCGGGTCACTGTTCCACTCGCTAGGTTGTTCTTGTCGCGAACCCCTGATTACATGCCCGTAAGCGAAGATGAGTATTGTGCTAATGGCTGACTGACGTCATGCGGGAACACCCTGGCTTCAGAATGGTATGTTTTCGTTTGCCTAACGAGCATTGAGGTATTAGGTGTAATGTTCGTGCAAAGCATATGGCTGTCGAAGTCCTGGTGTGGCCTGCGATTGGTTTCGGTGATACCGACTGTGCCTCTTCCTTCGTCCACTGGATCTAATGCAGGTGCTAATTGTGGCACAGTCACCGCAATCAGATTCCTCACGGTTGGGCAGAAGGCATGTAAAAGTGGAGTAACTCAGCAAGGAGGACGTAGCGTTGACTGCCAGCACCCACATTTACTGCTTCTCACCACGTCTGACGGTTCACTTGGATGGAGGCCCAATCCAACCCTGTCAAATTTGTCTCCCTTCCGCGATAGCTGATGCTTCCGCGGAAGACTGCAATGTCCTCACGCACAATCGAGCACTAGACCCGGCGAAAAAGACCATTCTTCAGGATTCGGAAGCCTATATGAAACACTACTGGGAAGGCCCGCGCACGAAAAACTGGTACCTTGATCTTTGCTGCGTCGACCCAGAATCCCAGAAGCGTGGCAGTGGACGCATGTTGACTAGATGGGGCTTGGAGCGCGCTAAGGAAGAAGGGGTCAGAGCAAGTGTCATAACGAGTGCAGGTTCCACCGACTTCTATCTCAAGTGCGGTTTCGACGAAACCGTGGGAAACGCAAGCGAAGCAGAAGGGAAACCTATGAAGGAAGCCAACGTTAAAGGAGGAGATGTTCTGTTCAAGTGGGTGAACAGTGACACAGAGGGTAGGGGTATTTAGAGTACCTTGCTGTACCGTTACAGTAAACTCAACTTCGTTGGATTATGTTGACTATTTCAAACTAGGAGACTGAGATGGAATAGTTGAGAGCTGTAGCCAGGTGCTGAAAATCGAGAGTTCTGACCGTCAAAATTCGGACTGTAACAATGCAACCATACGGTGCTTTATCTTGATAGCCGAAGCAGTCCTGAGATCTTAATATCACTATCCCTTCTCGCAGTCTCCCGCATGATCTCCCACTGGATGTCCCTGCGTATGACTTGACTCTGACGGTCGGATTCATGAGTGCTGTGGCGCTCTATATCCACGCCATCCTTTTCGTTGACTGAGCATAGTCTTGTCGCAAACAAAACTCCATCTACTCTGACTGTATCACCGTTGTCGACACCTGCCTGAGATTTTGGGGCTATCCTTTCCCTATGGTTCAGCAAAGACATTTGATAGCCCTCACTTTCGTTTACTTCTGCCCTGCTATTATGGTACATATTCGACAGCTGCCCATATTTACTGGCGTTGATAGAGTGGCCAAGCACTGCTTTCATGCCGCTTCCTGTATCAAAGCTTTGTATGAAAGACTTGAGACATGGAACTGTGCCAGCAATCAAGGAGACACATAGTTGTGACTGCTGAAATATCAACCCCGGTGTGCGCGCAACACCGATTCGGTCGCTTTTGAGTGATTTACTCCAGTACGTAAAAAAAAAGCTAGCTAACGCAAGTAGTGCGAGTCGTAGTGCGAAGATGCCTAGCACTTGTAGTTTGAACGCAAAGTTCATCTGGATGTGGCGACATAGATATGCTGGTACAACCGCTAACAAAAAATCTGTTATTGCGTCTGTGACAACAACGATCTTGTAGCGGGTCTCGATCCCAGAATACATCTGTGAGGAGATTTTGGGGGAAAAATCCTCTGCTGAGCATCCAGCAGACACGAGTACCGCAGACGCAACTGTCCAGATGAACATGGCACCAACGACCGAATTACAGGTTGTCCACGCCATCCTCATGTTTCGAATGAACAGACGCCGAACAAGCAGAATGGTAGCGAGTTTCGAGACACCAAGGGATATATAGGTAGCTGTCTGTCCAGCAGAGTAGGTCTTTTGAAAAGATTAGCCCAAGCCTTCTTACGCGATGGAGAAACTATACCGCGGCCATCCGGGAGTATTCATGGTCTTTGAGGGTATTGAAGGACTTTGCTAGTCCATTTGATAACGAGTTGAGCAAAAGGCCGAATTGAATAACGTTGACGATCTGGTCTGGTGAGTCTGACGAAAATGAAATCCACATACAGCGCAAAGAAGCAACAGTATCTGCGCGACCAGCATCGCCCCGTCATCCAACCCCAGTATGTGCCATTCCACGATCAATCGGGTGGCAAAGGCAAGACTGGTATATATGAAGCTCAGAAACGTGACAATGTACAATATGCCACTGCGATCGTCAGGTGTGACACTGGCCCAACGATGACCCGTGTTGAGCGAATCAGACATCACGTAGAAAGTAAGACGCTGCTTTTAGGAGATGCCGTAAAAGCATCGAACGGAACTTCAGAGCTCCTCATAAATCTGTCTGCGCCGCCGAAGTTATCGTCAGATGATATTAAGCGTTGATCTGTTGACTCCTTGACCGGAGATTCTTGTCATCCAGATCTTGGTCGTACGTACAGACCGAAGCCTGATTGGGGTGCAATGCTGTTGGTAGCGACGTGGTTGAGATGAGAAGGAAGCAGCTGATATCGGCTAAAATACCGTGCCGTGATGCTAACCCTTTGCGGTACCTACCTACGGCCCCACCGGGTACTTCTCGCTTGCCGTTTCCTTGCAACATCCCGAGGGCAGCGTGCCACTTTTTCATAACATTCAGCGTCGTTTAGCCTCCTTCATATTCTATTGACGGGTCGGACATGCCGCTGTCTTGTCATCGATCCCGACCTGCGGCGTGGTGCTCTCCCGCTAACTGGGCCAGGCAGACGATCAGTCGAACACGGGCGATCTGTTTTCTTGTTGCTTTAAAAGACACACCTTACCTATAGAATACTCGGGGCTCGCGTTTTACCTTGCGTGCAGGAATTCAGGATCTAGCGTGAGTCGTTGAGGTCCGAACGTCCATGCCTTTGCCTCACCAAGCGACTACGCCGTAAGTGTGCTTAAGAATCACGGAACAACAGTGTCTGTTTCAGTCTCTTCCGTTGTCTCTCGCGATACCAGCACTTATTACCGCTCCTCATTGCGATACACTTCATCTCACACACAGGCTTCCTGGCTATCTGTTATTTTACACTTATTGCACCATGACAGACTCCAAGTCTCTGTTCGCAGCTGGAGCTAACCAGCTTCTCGATGGTAAATTGCCACAAAATAACCCAGAATCAACAGGCACAGTCGGTGACCAGCGAGACATGTGTCGTATGGGAAAACGACAAGAACTCCGACGGAATTTTGGTTTTGTATCAATTCTTGGTTACTCCATGATTTTGATGGCAACATGGGAGAACACATTAACGTGAGTATGGAACGAACAGCTGTAGAGCAGCAGCAGCGGCGCCATGGCTGACTTCCGGATAGGACACTTATCATCCCGCTGACGAATGGTGGCACTGGCGGAGCTATTGTCATGTTTCTCGTGACTGCAGTAGGAATGGGCCTTGTGATGGTCTCAATGGCTGAAATGGCCTCGATGCAAGTAGTGAGGTAATTTCAATCATAGAATTGTGACTGATACCCTATAGGGCACCCACCTCAGGCGGTCAGTACCATTGGGTCAGCGAGTTTGCTCCTCCAAAGCATCAGCAATTCATCAGCTACATCGTCGGTTGGCTTTGTGTGTTGGGTTGGCAAACAGCGATCACCTCCCTCGCCTTTCTTTCCGGCGGTCAGATCCAAGGTCTCGTTATACTGAACAACCCAAATTACGTCCCAGAGCGATGGCACGGCACGCTGCTCATCATCGCCGTCGCCACCTTCTCTATCATCTTCAACACGCTGCTAGCCCGCAAGCTGCCATTGATAGAAGGAGTTGTCTTAGTCTTACATATCTTTGGTTTCTTTGCAGTACTTGTCACTATGTGGGTCCTTGCACCACGTAGCCCAGCTAAAGAGGTCTTTAGTGGGTTTCAGGACAATGCCGGATGGGGTAGCGTGGGCCTATCAGTCTTATTAGGTCAACTCGCTCCTATCTTCAGCTTGCTTGGTAGTGATGCAGCAACTCACATGAGTGAAGAGCTGCAAGATGCCTCGTATACTCTTCCTCGCGCCATGATTTGGACAGGGGTGGTGAACAGTGCTCTGGGGTTTGTCATGTTGGTCACATTTTCCATATGCTTGGGGTAGGCTACTTAACTTGATTGCAAAATGCTTGCACTGATTGTCTTTGTAGGGATGTCGAAAGCGTAATAACGACACCCACGGGGCAACCGCACATCCAGATCTTGTACAACGCGACGCGTTCGATTGCCGGAACCACAGTCCTCTCTTCCATCATAGTCATCATGGCTATCTTCGGCTGTGTCAACATGGTGGCCACGTGCTCGCGTCAACTCTACGCGTTCGCTCGAGACGATGGTGTGCCATTCAGCGCGTTCTTGTGTTACGTTCGACCTGATTGGAACATACCTCTCAACAGCGTTATCGTCTCTTTCTCTATCACTGTTGCCCTATCTTTGATCAATATTGGCAGTACCGTGGCTTTCAATTCTGTTGCATCACTGGGAACATGTGCTATTCTCTCATCTTATGCCATCAGCATCTCATGCATGTTCCTCAAAAGATGGCGCAAAGAACCTCTCTTGCCCTCAAAATTTTCACTTGGTGGTTTCGGTATCTGGGTAAACGGCATATCAGTTGTGTACTTATGCGTGGCAATCACGTTTGCGTTTTTCCCTACGTTCCCACACCCAGCACCGGACCTGATGAACTGGAACATTCTTATCTACGGTGTTGTCGTAATATTTTCCCTTGGCTACTTTTTCATAAATGGACGCAAACAATACGTCGGACCTGTTCAATACTTGAACAAAGACGCATGAAGGCGGATTTCAGGAGACTAAATGTAGCGCAAATTTGGAATTCGTCGTTCGTGATAGCTACAGCCTCGAGGATGAATGTTCATAATCTATACAAGGCCTTGGATGCAGTCGTTGGTGGACGACATTTAGAGAGCTATATCTTCCTGAAGAATGCTTTCGCTATCGTCGTCAGCGGTGCCAGCACGCGAGTTCGTCCAGCGCACGCTGTATAGTTGAACGCTGCTTCCATGCTGCATATACGCCAAACAAGTACAGTGCATGCAATGTCGAAGTTAACTAACGAAATCGAGATCCACTGATCAGTACGAGGAAAATCGGAGTTGTTCAACGAAAAGTGTTCGCATGGTTTCGCCACAGCATGCAAAAGTCGAGTCAGACAACCTTTCCTAGAGCAGGTTATTTGATTCGTATAATTTGTGTACCAAGAGCCTTCCTTGAGTATGAATCATGCAATGAACTTCCTGTCCGAGGTAGCCGAGTTTGGACGTATAGAAGCAACGCGTTTTGTCTTTGACTTTCAAGCATCGCAACATCTGTGGGTGTTCTATAGGAAGAGGGTGAGGCCTTCTCATCCATTCACCAATTGGCAAGCAACTATAAGGCCACATACCCCGAGCAAAGAGATTCTTGAATTTCTCGCAGAGAAACGAAATTATTACGGTATCAACAAGGCATTTGGCGTAAAAGACTACACATCGTTTCTAGTTTACTGCGCAAAAAAGGCATGGGTCGATATGACGACATACTACCTTGCCCTCGGAGCGGCTGGGGATGGCCTGGGCTCATGTTCTCACGATGAAGAGCAACGACCGCTTCTTGTCGCATGCAGAAATGGGCACGGGGAAGTTGCGAGGGTGTTGTTAGCCCATGGTGCGGACACTCGACAACCAGCCTTAGAGATAGCAATACGGTGCGGACAATTTGCCATTGTATTTCTGCTCCTAGAACACGGTGCGGAAACAGGAAGAGCGCTAGCTGAAGCTGTCAGAAAGGGCTACAGAACCATCGTTCATACTCTACTCAGGTACGATATCAACGCTGATTTGGAGTTGCAAGGCCTTCTTATGCACGCTGTCGAGCTAGAAGACAGCACGATGTTCCGGCTTCTAGTAAAGAGCAGCGGCGGATTGGTTGATGTAACTACTCGCACTGCGTGTGACAAAACAGCCAGGGACAACAGTCTTGAGTCAACGATGCTCCAGTATCTGTCTGTCTCGGACCGGTAGATAAAACGGGGTACTTGTAAGGAACCGTGACTTATCATGTACTTCTCCCAGCGCTCTTCCGTATCAGTCTCTTTCGGATATATGCGCCCGACCTGTAACATCATTTTTGTCAAAAACATATGCATATAAAGATACCTTTAACTACATTTCAACGTACTGTTGTCGTCCAATATGTGCATCGATCATCGAACCAACCACTGGAGTCACGCCTAGTCTCTTCTCTACACAGCGCAGTCAAGCGTGCGCGATTTATGTTAGTCGAGCACGGTTCTCACAACTAACGGAGAAGCACAAATTCGATGAAGTGATGAAGTGCTTTACACCCATGCACTTGTAGAGGTTGCCTCGAGGTCCAAAGTTGGGACCATGGAATCTTAGGGCCATAGCATGCACAGCTGTGTACACGCATGAACGATGTATATGTGGTGAGCCGGAACTGTGAAGTTGCAATGGCCAAGCTTGCACTGAAATGTTGCCAGTCAAGATCATCTTCTTGTCTTCCCTGGGCGAACTTGCTGCGGCCGAGACAAATGCAGTACACTGAATCTTTCGGGCAACTTTGGTTACCTCTAGAGACGCAATGCTGGAATTCATCCGTAGCAGTATTGCAACCAAGGTAGAGTTGATAGCTCCATCAGCCTTTGTTCAGGAATCGCGTGCACACATGGATCTCAAATTTGCAGCGGGGCAATTGCCGAATTCAATGTAGTCACCACCCCCAAACGCTAACCCAGTCCGTATTCACCGTGGAGATAGGCAGACATATTCCCGCGCCTGCATTAGCTCCCCTTAAGTCATCTTCTACCGTGTGTCCGCGGTCTCCTAATCTGCTCCTGCGGCGACAGACAATGGTTCTCCAGGCGTATTCAGACTGACCATGTTGTAGTTTGTACTGCCGTCCGGTCTTATACTTGTGTCCAGCTCTTCATCTACCATATCAAGACAGCTCATCTAACACCGCCAAATAAGTGTTCACACTGTACAGCTCACTCCCACGACCTAATGGTAGACTTGTCCCAGTGTATCTGCGCGATAGACCCAGTACTAACGATCCTCCGAGCAGATCTCGCGATATCCTATATGATATACACCAGACGTACACCACATGGCCGCGTTCCACCCCTTTCCCAGGTTACCAGGTCAGCTTCGTGCTCAGATTTGGGAAGCGACCGTCAGACCTCGCGTCACCGATGTTCGAACCGACGAGGTAACCGGCCTGAACGGTCCTGCGGTCCGCAGTTTGATTCCATCTACGCCGGTGCCAGCACCGCTCCACACTTGTCGAGAGGCCCAAAATCGAACTCTTTACCAGAAGGTCTGTACCGAGTTGGCTAATTCGAACGGGGTTACATCTGGCTGAACTTGGGCATTGACATTGTTTCCATTGGCACAATACCGGCCCGTTACTACAAATCTGTGATGCCTCTGATATAGCGACTTAAGCTCGAACGCAAGTACACTGAGCACTTGTCTTATAGCGATGTTGGCAACCTCTCTGGTTTTGTCGATGTCAAAGAGAATGATATGCTCGTTGTGTTTATGTGGAAAAATAGGTCGGCGACACTTGGACGTGATATCACGGATGTTTCGATAGGCGTAGTCGAAAGGTAAGGCTCATCTTTCGAGCTCAGAACTTCGAGCTAAGCGGGACTTAGTTGTTATTATTTTCAACTGCGTATCACATGAGCGGTAATCTGTTCTGACATGCCAGCGAGTGCGGAGCCAGCCTTGGCCATTGTTTGCATATTCGTGGTCTCTGCCTTGCATGTGTAACGTGTACCTAACCCGTGACAAGTCCTGTGGCAACATCGAACAGCACAGAAAAGTGTACCAAAATAGACAAGTCTGAAAAACTTAATACAGTAGATAAGACTCCGCTTTGGCTGCATATGCGAAGAGAAGATCGCTAGTCTCAAGAATATCATAGCGTAGGAGTTGCGCGCATTTCTTAGGATTGGAATGCTTAGCAGCCCCTGATGCGCACAGCGTCACGACACCCGTTTTCGTAACACAACGCCCCTTCCATAACATAAATTCTCTTCATATCCACGCTTTCGGTTTATCTGCAAGAAATTTAAGATCCTATTGTCTACGCGCGCATATCAATTGCAAACTCCCGGTACTTTGTCAAGTCACCAGATGGTCTCTTCGTCCTTCATCGTCACAGCCATTGGCTGTCTGGGACTTATCCATACAGCAACAGCAGGGCCAGCTGCCTACGGAGTGTGTCAGGCAGGTTGTTCGGCAGTTGTTATGGCCTGTTATGCCGCAGGTGGCTCTACCTGGGGAGCCACTCTTGGTGCTTCTGCTCCTGCTACCATTGTTGGTTGCAACACCGCTTTTGGCACGTGTCAGGCTGCATGTGCCGCTATACTCTTGGCCCCAACACCATAGACGGTATGATTCCATATCAATGATATCGTTTGTACACTGACTTACTCAGAATTTTGAAACCGGAATTGCTCCAAGGTTGTGACGAACTGGCAACGAGCTCTCAACCATTTGCAAGGGAATGTGCCGAAATCCGGGCGCCATCTTCGTGCATGAGGCATCGCCATCAGTAGGATCAAATCATAGGAGAATAAATGCCAGACGAATCCTCACAGGTCCAGCCTTGCTGTTGGGTCACGCACTGTTGGCACATGTCAGCTGACGTGATGCGGTCTACCTAACAGCACCGATGCTAGATAGGGCAGATAATCGTTAACGTTCTGCTCGAATGCATCAGCGGCTCTATACTAATATCTCAAATGTCGTCCTAATAAGAACTCAGATGGGTATATGACGAGAAATTCACAATCTGAGGCACAGCCCCAAGAGCAAATTCATCAGACACAAGCGAGGAAAAGGATAGGACTTGTGAAATTTCACAGATTGTCTAAGAGCCAGAGAACGCATTGGTGAATTGTTCTACGAGTTGCCAAGGAACGTATTCTTGTCGTGGGCCCCACTACAGCATTTATAAGCTCTCTCAAACGAATCTGACTTCATCCTCGTTTTCACTGATTAGCTTGTCATTGAACAAGTCATAAATATGTTACATCAACTCATCAATATATTACACCAACTCATCAATATATTATTACTATCTAAGAACAAACAGGCATTTACAGATTTGTCATAGTGGAACACTGTCTTATAAGACCTGTTTTCTCTGCGTACCTCGCTACTCCGCTATAGGACAATGGTCATAGTTTCCAGCGACGTTGTTGCCCCACCACTGGGGAAAGGGAACCGCACGGTCACCAGCACCAAAGACAGCCAAAGACAAGATAAACAAACATGTAAGACTCGCCCCATCAAATGCGCCAGCGATGAGGTACGAGTAGTCCTTGAAGATGCGCGGGCGGTAGTTGCGAAGGTAGAACTGCGTGTAGAACCCCACGATGGTCCAGCTGAGCAGTACGCAGGTCTGAGATTGATTGTACGGGATATAGCCGGCATACTGAATGAACTGCGGAAAGTTGATCTCATCGACAGAGAAGTTCCCAATCTTGGGAACAAACTGCAAAAATATCAATGGACTGAAGTGTGAGACCATGCGTATGTGCTGTGCTTACCTGAGCGAAGATGCGGTGCGCAGCTACGATAGCCGCGCCGATCAAAAGACCAAATGGTACAATGGAGTAAACCTGTCCCTGCTTGTATATATAGGCTGCGAGGGCCCAGGTAGACGCATTAGTGTTGTATGATTGAATCGTTGCACCGCTCCATGACGAGTCTCCGTTGGTGTCGGCAAGCAGCTCCTTGTTACCTGCAACAATAGAAATCATCACGGCATAATTGATGAATCCACCAAGCACAGTACCGTAGATTTGCGTCAAAAACATAACACGAGGAGGAATCTTGACTATATGGCTGCATTAGTGTATGAACCTTAATGATGAATGACTTGAACATACGATATTCCCCAAGCTTAAGATCCATGCTGAGCTGAAGTGAGCTGCTGATAACGTTGTGTGACCATGCAGCAAAGTACATGTTGCCGATCGGACGCCCAGGCAGCATTAGGCCGGCTATGACTTTAGATAAGTTGTTTGTCGCGATACCGTTACCGTAGCGAGAATAGAGTATTATGCTCTGAGGATCGTATAAGCAATGGAACGCTGGAATTTAATCGGGTAAAGACTTACGAAGGGTGATATGATAGTTCCCAGTAATAGTGCGACAATATAACCCCAGACGGGAAGAGTGACGTTCTCCTTGATAACAACTATGAGGCCAAGTATGAAGCTGACAATAAGTACAATCATGTACCACTACCAAGGCGCTTCCTTGTAACGTTTGTGCATTTGAACGTGATGTGGGTCGTCGAATTCTCCTGCTTTGGCTGATTTAAAAGCTTTGACTATGTCGCCACTCCAGAAGAGAACGATGTGAGCGATCAGCGCTCCAATCTATGAGAATTTAGCGTGCCATTATACATGCAAGTGGCTCACAACTTACCGCAGCATTAGCCATGAACATAGCATATGCAAATGTCCCTGTGAGTCTCGGCAGACCATACTTGGCCAAAGCGCTCTTGTCCAAGACCCCATTGACGAAAACTTCCGTGCTGGGATATTTACCACCCTCTCGTGTCAATAAACGCGTCGACATGAACGGAAGAGTTTTCGAGTCCCAAGCATTACCATAATAGATAGCAAGCATTACGATGAAGCACACGAACAAGCCCGCAGTCTGGTGCAGCTGAAGTTTAAGCGGAAGGGATGACTGGAATGATGTGATCTTTTAGACGGGTTGTGGTTAGCAGAACTCCGTATGTTGAAGTGTCGACTTACATATTGCCAATCAAACGACAAAGTGAAGAGACCCAATCCCTCGTTGTTTGTAGCGCCACCGAAAAGGTTCGTAAGCGTCGCTGCCTTGGCTCCGGTTGCGTTCATAGCAGCCAAGCAAGGGATCGAGACCGAGTTCAGCCATGGAAACATGTACGCTGGAAAGAATTCGTAGGCGAACATGCAAGAGAAAGCAACCCAGAACCATCTCATCGGCTTTGAATCCTTTACAGATTGCCAGTGAAGACCTTGAATTACCTTTACAGTCGGAAGGCTGCTCCAGTAGACTGCGTCGACGTGCCAAACACAAATAGGACGCAAGATACCACAGATACCGTAGCCGAACAAGCCAATAGATAGAGTACTGAAGATGACAGTAATCGGACTCAGAGGCAAGCTGTAGAAGATTTCCTGGGCCGCGAAGACCTGGCTACTGGGGGCAGCGATGGACGCCGAAGTAGCCGTGATAGCTGTGATGGCATGCTCCTTCAGGTTCCAGTGCCCATGATTGAAAAAAGAAATTGTCCGGATGTACAGCGGAGTCTTGCCAACGCCGCCCGCAGCTCTCCATCGAGCCTCGAACTTCTCCCCACGGGGCAGTATCTTGGCCCATGCGTTGCCAAGGAAGTAGGCCATAAGGACGATGAAGGTTCCTTGGATTGTAACGAGAGTTGGTTTGAACTGTCGCAGATGTTAGCAACTTCGAACACGTGACAGTGCGAGGTGAGCATACCTGGTAGATTTGGTAGACGACAGACTGGAATGCAGATAAAATTGTAGCCAAGAAGATGCTCCGAAAGGTTAAGGCGGACTCTTCGTCATCTCGCAAAGGTAGTAAGTGAGCAGCGGCATCAGCTCCAGTGATGATGACATGGTCATCGTTGTCGACTTCGTCGTTCTCGTCTGAAGGCAAAGCTGCCTTGATTTCGGATTCCAGAACGCCTTTCTTCTCAAGCTCTCCATCACTACCAGCGAGGCGATACTTCTCGTTATTGAAACCGTTGATCGCTTCGTGGCTTGGAAGAACGATTGTTTTCCCCTCGATGCCGGGTGCACCAAGGATGAGACCATCACCCACGAGATTTGCTGCCATTGTAAGAGCAGTCAAGATCTATCGTCGCGTCTTCAATTGTCGAAAGCTAAGAGATACGCTGTATAGAATCTCGGCGAAACCCGACATGAGCACGCGATAGATGGATACGATAGCGAGATGCGGCGAGGTCGCACGTGGCTGCCGATAACACAGTGACCTTGCATTCGCGCGGCGAAAGGTTGGTACTGCCTAAATGTAAAAAGGGAGGTGGTTTTCAGGGCAATGTCGTTGGCATTGGTACAAGCGTCTTGAAGTACGCGCCACTACACGGTAGGATTGGGTCGAAATTGTCTCGGCAATTGATACGTCGGTATCGCACTCCAGATCAGGGAACGATGAGGCGCCAACATGTTCAAGAGGTTCCAAAAGGGTGATACATAGGTAGCAGAGAAGGTGTTTAAATTATTCCAACGTTTCGTATCAGCCTATTTGCAAATTTCAGCCTTGATGTGGGTTCACACACTATAGGCATTTATCAGCTAATGTTACGCGGTCTGCCTTACAGCACCGATAATAAATACAGCGAATGCTCTCTGCTGAGCGTCGGCCAACGCCGAGACCTCCAACACTTTACTAAAATGGATCAAGCTGAGTCGTCTACAAGACTGCTTCTTAATACTGGTGGTGAGGGACGGAATAGCGGGCCAGCAAGCATTCTTCAGTTTAGCCTGCTGCCTCCAAACTTAGCATCGCCTAGGTAAAACAACAATATCGAGCGCAGTAGAGGGCCTCGTTGTATAAGACAAGACTAAAACTATCGCAAGCATAGAGCGAATGATAAGTAGGCATCAGGCTAGATAACAGAGACTCGTAGCTACATTGTGTCTATATGTATCCTTGTTGCTCTTATTACAACAATGCTAGCTTACAAAAACAAGCCGTTTCCTTAATAGTCACTACTAGTCACAATCAAATCTGTTAGCTCTCTACTATTAACGATTATAAGAGCTTGTGTAACGTACTCCACAAGCGAGTGACCGGCACAAGCGAGTGACCGGATTTTGCCAAGACCACACCAAACTTCACTCTGCCTATTATACCTTAACAAAACAACATAAAGAGGCTGTCAAACAAAGCAGACATACAGCTTGCTCTCTAGGCTATCTAACAAGACACGAATCTTGCAGTACCACACACTGCAGCTATCTATAAGGTGTTAGAAAGCACCCTACGACAACAACACGACGGAAAGCTCTCTTAACGCGATTGCAAGCCCAACATGATAAGGATAACTAGTACTAAAGAGGAGGTGATTGTCTAACATGTATTAAAGCTAGACGAGCAAGGATACTCGCCCTAGCTTGCTAATATAGAGGATATAGCCAATTCTCTGCTTGCTGAGCGCTACCAGCCCTACGTTAGCAAGAACTAGGCTGCTAACTTTGTTAAACGTTGGCTAGAGCTTAAAGTTAAATTTAATTGCAAGTATAACTATAAGAGAGCTCTGTGTAAGAATCCTAAGGTAATTAGAGACTAGTACTAACTAGTAGAGAATACTAAAGCTAAGTATAGTATACAAGATAAAGACACCTATAACTTTAATAAGTCTAGCTTTATAATAGGCGTTATATCAACAGAAGCTGTTGTTACAGGCTCTAAGCGTTAAGAGAGACTAAAGGCAGTATAGCAGAGCGACTAAGAGTAGACTAGTATTATCTAAGGTATCTGCGCGAAGAGCTAGTCTATTCTACTTTTTATTATCTTCTCTAGCAAGCACTACCTCTCTGCCTAGTACAAGAAGCCTAGTATATCTAACAACTAGGTTCTTAATGTCTCTAACAACAGCTAGACTAACAATAAGCTTAGAGTTAAGTAGTTAAAGCACTTTAATAAGCACACAAAGGCGTGCACTATTAGCAGCGATTAGCTGCTTATTCTAGACAGCTATAAGAGCTACAACTTAGTTAAATTCCACTAGTACTGCAAGAAACATAAGATTATTACTCTATATATACCTCTACACTTGTCGCACCTACTATAGCTACTTAACGTAGGCTGTTTTTCTCTGTTAAAGAAGGCCTATAGCCGCTAAGCTAAGCAGCTAATACGCAGCAAGATTACGCGTATTACTAAACTTAAGTTCTTACTATGCTTTAAAGTAGCTTTTAACGCCTTAATTATAGAGAGCAATATCTAGAGAGAATTTAGAGGTGCTGGCCTAGTTCTATTTAATCTAGAGGCTGTAATATTAAAGCTTAAAGTATAGCTGCGCACGCTAACGCTACCTACTATAGACAACAGCATGTAGAAGTCTAAAATACTAAGCAATATACTAGAATTTAGGTCTTAATTAAAGCTAATTTAAGAGAGAATTTAGAGACATGCTAATAGCTTACTAACGTCTATAGTTAACGCTCTTAATTAGCTTACTAAAGGCGCAGAGCTAATAGCGTATTTACTAGTTTTAGTGCGCAACTAGGTCGCTAATCTATAGACAGCTAACAAGGCTGCTACACGTTGTAAATCACATAAAAGAAAGCAATTATAGTAAGAAGAGACTCTAACCTTTGCTAAGAAAGTGCAGCTAACTACTCTAAAGAAGTTTAAGGCCTATAGTAATAGAAAGAAGGTAAAGAAGAGGTTACATATTAATAAAAGCACTTAGTCTTTAAGGCGCTGTAGCACATATAGTAAGATAGAGTATAACACGTAAACATGCAGTAAAGATGCGCAGAGTACTATAGACTAGTTCTATATACTATATAGTATAATATATTATTGTTGTGTGCTATAATGTTGTAAAGTAGGTATAGTGTTGGTATAGTCTTAGCAAAATCTAGTTACTCGCTTATGCTAGTTACTTGCTTATAGAGTACGTTATGCGTAGTTCTCTTAGAAGAAACATTACACTAATAGCCTAGCTTAGCAAACAAGCATGCTATTTTTATTGCTAAGATTTAGCTAATACAAATGCAACTATTTATACAAAGTCTAAAAGAGACTTAGAAAGTTAGTTTAGATAGGCATACAACTAAATATACTTCTACTAGCGCTAAGTCTAGAACCTAAAGTTAAAACTTTAATATATAGACAACTACGCACTATACTAAAAGCTTAATAGAAAACTATCTTAGCGCAACTATATAATTAATTCTAGTCTACTTTTATAGAACGTACTTATCTAAAATAGTATAAAGCTAGTCTATTAGCTTTAAGCTTAAGATAGGCTAAAGTGCTATAGTATACGCGTTTAGATAGAAATTTAAGCTAACTTTAGATAGGCGTATTATATTACATAGTAATTATTATATAACTTTAGATAGTAGAGTTCTTTTCTTAGTTATAAGTATAATAACTCTCTTTAATATTAAATAATATCTACGCTATTATATTATCTTATCTTTATCTCTATCTACCTCTTTTAGCTATACGCTTTCTATATTTAGAATTATCTAGTCTAGTTAGTCTAGGTCTTCTATATTAGAGAAGAAAGTAGCTATCTTTAAAGTCTTTCTCTCTACTTTCTTTACAATTATATTAAGAAAGCTTATAGTAAACAGTCTCTATAAAGAAGAGAATAACTTACGTTCTATCTAGACTATCTAGTAGACTAGATTTAAGAGGCAAGTACAACTCTATTATTACTAAAATTAAGAGATAGAGAGTAGATAGCGTGCTATATAACTATAAAATAGATAATTTTAATTATAGATAATAAAATTACTAGATATAGCTTAGAGCTCTTCTAGCTATCTCTTTTAATACTAAGTATAGCTAATACGTACACTAAGGTATAGTTATACTTTTTATAGCAAATAGTCTATTAGAGTAGTGTAATATAAAAGTCTAAGTATGCTTTGTTAATTAGTTTTAACTTTATATACTTAGACTTATTATCGCGTTTAGATAGATGTTACTTAATATTAAGCTTTTTAATTATTATCTTGTTATTCTCTTTCTTTCTATTTTTGTTCTAGCTCTTGTTTACTATCTCTATCTCTACTCTATCTAGATTTCTTTCTATCTACTTGATTAACGCCTTCTACGCCTTATACTACTACTATATAAAGTAGTACTTAGAGCTATGTTAATAGTGCTCTCTCTACGTCTGTATAAAAAATATTAGTATCTACTTCTATAGATATAACTACTCTTTAATTAACTTCTTGTCTATATAAATCTATAGTAGTATATATCTAGTCTAATAGTTCTCTATATAAATAGCCTCTCTACGCATAAATATTTCTATCTAATTAATAGTAGATATCTAGCTTATATAGACTAGTCTATCTATTACGCTCTAAATTTTAGTTTTAATAGACTTCTTATCTTTCTCTAAATCTATATTAGACCTCTTAACACTTACTAGTAATTCTAGACAATCTAGTTTATTTAAGTATAGTAGCTATCTAGTTTAGTCTAGCTAAAGAGCTACTTTATTTTTCTTTCTATCTTTAATTGTTATCTTTATCTAGTAATTAATATTAGTCTATATTTTAGCTATTTTCTTGTCTATCTAGGCCTACGCTACTTTACCTTTAATAAAGACAGACTATAGACTACTATCTAGATTATAATAAATTTTAAAGTACTATAATCTATACTAGCTACTAAAAAGCTACTAGTAGTGTATACGCTTATAGCTATCTTTAAGCTAGATCTATAACGTCTATATTTCTTTCTAACTTACTATCTATATATTATATACTAATATTCTTTTACTGTCTTAAGGCTATAGAATACTAGTTACTATATCTTAAGTATAAATCTATATAGTAGCCTATTGTTGAATATAGGCAGCTAGAGAATTATCTTTATACTATTACTAAATATCTTTAACTCTATATAGTACTATAGTAAGTCTATCTACTAATATAAAGCTTCTTTAACTACTTTAGTGTTTTTAAGTAACTTCTTATACTATTTATACAAGTAGATTTTAATCTAATCTAGCTATATAGTGTATTAGCACGCTCTACACACTAAAGTCTAGTACTTAGCTAAGTACTTAAAAATAGATTCTTAACTTCTTCTACTAATATATTAATAGCTTATTTCTTACTTAATCTAACGCTGTAGTTTCTGTTTTTATTACTAGATTATATTAAGTTCTACACTATAGCCTCTCTATTAGCTTATAATATATAGACTAATCTCTATTTAGACTATTACTCTAGTCTAGAGACTTAATATAATTAAACTACTTCTTTTTTCTTTTATCTTCTATATTAACAAACAAACATATTGCTATCTAATCTACTATAAATCTCTATACTAAAAGATACTACTAAGTAATTTAATAGTAGACCTTAGAGCTTTCTCTTAGCTAGTAAGTCTAGCTTTACCTATAAGCTTATATACAATCTACTAAACAAGAACTACTTAAAGCTATTCTAAAGTAAAGTAACTATTTAAAACTTATAGTATAATACTCTACTCTATCTACACAGTATAAACTAGCTAGTTCTATATAAAATAAGTGTCTATAGGCCTATTCTTATTGCCTACTCTATACTATTAGTAAGATAGCTATTAAGAGAGATGCTTACTAAAAGCACGTTGTCTACTAATATATAAATATAGCTAGTGTCTATAGTATAGAATCTTACTAATAGCGTAAGTAATAGCTTTTAAAAGAAACTTTTTTTAGTATAGTAGCTCTATAACTCTCTACTATGGTTAATAAAGTATCTAACTATATTAAGTTTAGCACTGTTATTAAAGTGTCTCTAGCTAGCTACTAAGTCTTCTAGTCTAATAACACTATAGCTATTAAGGCTAAATAAGTCTAATAAGTTAGAAAAGTCTAAGCCTAAAAAGCCTTTCTATAAATAGATTAGCTAGAAAAAATCTACCTAGATTATAAGTATCTCTAATTAAAATTACTATACTAAGTAATAGCATGCTAAAAAGCTAGAGCTTATATAAGCGTAAAAGAAGTAAGATTTTAGATTAGTACTACTACTTAAGTTAGTATTTTATAAAGTATATAGTATCTATATTTCTATTTAATATAAAAATAAGCTGTTAATCTTCTAGATTCTTAGATAGTAGATTAATAATAATAATCTATATAGTAGTACTATAACGTTTTATCTAACAGCTTCTAGTATAATTAAAAACGCTAACTCTATTAGCAATACTATCTTCTAGACTTCTATAGGTATCTTTTTTTAGAGCTAGTATATATAAAACTTACTTTTTACGTAAAAATCTACTAAAACTAGCTTATCTACTTCTTTACACACCTACTAGTTGCTATTATAGAGAAGTAGTCTTTTAAATATACTTTAAAGCGCGCTTATCTCTATCTATAGTCTATACAATTACTATAAGTAGAAGCTAGATATTATCTATATTAAGTACTACTAGACTATAGCTTTTCTTAGTAAGACCTATACTAAGAAGATTAACTAGATCTAGACATAGAACGCTGCTAAGCTAAATAATAAAAGTAATACCTAATATAGTAAAAGTAAGATTAGCTCTAAGACTATAGATACTCTACTACTATCTATTACTACTACTTTAGAGCTTTAGTAGTAGTAGTAGTTTAAGAGGCAGCTATTCTAGACACTCTACTAGTATAAAGTAGCTCAGTAGCTAGACTAAAGTATACTCTATCTAATACTATATAAACTATCTCTAACTTATAAGTAAAGAATAGTCTCTACGTTCTCTTCTAGTATATCTAGCTTAAGCTAGTTGTAAAAGCAAATCTAGAGGCCTATAAAGTAAGTATAGCCTTAGATATCTAGCTAGGCTTAGAAAGTATCTCTAGTAGATCTATTAGTAAGAAGACAACACTATCTATTAAGACAAACATACCTATATTAGCAATATAGATAGAGAAGATTAAAGATAGCAAAGTAGAGAATAGTAAAGATAGTAGAGATAAAAATAATATTAAGTCTATATCTATCTAGAAGATAGTAAAAAGCTCTACGCCTATCTATCTAGTATACTAACTTATTTTACTTAAGCTATGTAAATCTTTTTAAAGTAAATAGCATACTATAATTTTTTATTCTATACTATATAGTAAGTATGTTTACTTCTTATATTAGTGTTTATAAAGTTATTCTATTATAGAAATAAAGTATAGCTTTAGTTCTTTATATACTAGCCTAACTCTAACTAACTCTAAATATAAGCACTAATCTTAACACTACTAACTAAAAAGACAATAATGCTAGAAACTATATAGATAATAGAGCTAAGTGCTATAAAGGTATTCTCTATATTTTAGCTTAAATAGACTTTAAAATAAAATTCTAGTATATAACTAAATAGTATTCTAGCGTGTATTATAACTAAGAGTAGACTAGTGTTCTATAGCTATTATTACTAATAAAACTAAAGCTATAACTTTAGTAAAAGTACACTATAACTATCTATTTATAATAGACTCTATTAGTATTATCTATACTATACTAATCTTTAAATAGTTCTTCTAGCTATAGCGCGCTAGATTAGTTTAGGTAACTATATAAAGAGCTTATATATTACTCTAGCGCTAGAAGTGCTACTTTAGCTACTCTAGAATATATACTCTTTATTCTATTCTTTACTATAACTAGATCTTAACTCTTTATTTTTAATAACTATAGCTTACTCTAGATATGTACACTACTTGTTTACTATTACTACTATAGTATTAGTTTATATCTTCTCTAGCTCTTTCTACTCTTTTTTAATAGCTTATTACTTAGTACTACTAGAGTGTTACTTATATAGATTATACTTTAACTCTTCTATTTTATATTACTATCTATTCTATCTACTATCTATATACTTGTCTATTATAATTTACTAATAGAATTTAACTATTTTAAACTTCTTTATAGATTGCTCTAGCTTATAGCTAAGTTTTTTTTTTAATTTCTTCTCTTTTGTTATATAGCACGCTTTAATGATAATAATAGACTTACAATAAAGCTATATTTATTCTACCTAGCTACTCTCTTACATATATTAAAGTAGTAGAGAATATATAGTAATGTAGATTACTTTCTAGACGTCTATAGTATTAAGTTTAAGATCTTGTATATTTATAGCTATATAAAGCTTCTCTCTATCTAAAGTAAAGCTTTGTACTATATATATCTTTTTCTTATCTAAGTCTATCTAGTAGTAATATATAGAGTACTAAAGAAGCTTTACAAGCTACTGTATCTTATCTATAGTTAGATAATAGATAATAATCTATGTTTTAGATTTATATCTACTGTTCTTTCTAGCTATAAGCTTAATAAGTACTTTTTTTAGTATACTGTATATACACTCTAGTATTAAGTATATAATGTATGTTTGCGTAGTGCGTTTATTATAGTATATAGTTATAGTCTAAATATTAAGCTCTATAGTGTATAGAAAAGTAGACTATAGTATAGATAGTAAGATTATAGTTAGATAGACAATCTATATTCTCTTCTATATTATCTTTGATATCTTAAAAAGATTTTGCTGCTAGTTCTATATTAACTCTAGTAGTATATAGCACTTATCTATTATAATATAATCTAGCTAATAGAGAATACGCTTTTTATTAATAAATCTACTAAATATCTTTCTAACTACGCTCTTAGGTGTTACTAGTATAATATAAGTTTAGTATAGTAGGCTTCTTCTATTCTACTTTATATAGAGAATACTAAGCTAGTTATAGTAATCTTATAGATTATTCTATAAGTTATTTAATAAGACTATAACTATAGAGACACTACCTAGTAAAATAGATATAGATAGTATAAATAGAATACTCTTAATAGTGCTAGTAGCTGTTATAACTAGTATATATAGCTATTGCTATATTATAGTCTTAAAGCTTTTCTCTTACTTACTATAATACTTCGTGTCTAGCTATCTATTAAGTTATCTAAACTCTATTTCAAAACCTACTATTATTAGTAATAACTAGCGCTAAAGCGTCTACTTCTTTTACTATACTACTATCTTTTTCTAAACACTAAAGTGTATATAGCTATCTTTTTAGATAGATATAAACTCTAGTGTATAATACTAGTTTATACTTATCTACTAGAACTTCTTCTACTTAGCTATAGTCTAAAAGAGAGCCTCTATTACAAAATAGCTATAGTTTCTATTTTCTATTTTAAAGCTATAGCTAGACTATAACACTTGTGTATTGCTCTTTACTAGCACTTTATTCTAGTAGAGCACTTTTAACTAGTTATATACTTATCTATTTCTTACTAGCTCTTATTAAATAGCTAGATAGATATACTACTAGGCGTAGATACTAAGAGTAGTGTGTATACACTAAAAAATCTACTTATGTAGAATATAGCGTATATAATTAGTACTCTAGTATCTATCTAGATTAGTAGATTACATCTTTTTATACTTAGCTTTGCTATACTTGTTTCTATTATTACTTTCTTTACTATTACTTTTATTATTCTACTACTACTCTAGCTCTAGCTCCTAGATAAAAGTAGTAGAGTAGGCAACACTATTATATAGTATCTAGAGATTATCTATTAATAGTTAACTAAGTCTAAAAAAGTACACTTTTAGCTTATCTATCTTCTAGAAAATATAGTAGTAGATTGTTTTAATATACTTACTAAAGCTATATCTTTTATAGTACGTAGTAGTAAAGAATACTAGGCTACTCTCTATAAGCACTTTCTAATACTCTACTCTATCTACACTATTCTTACACTATGTTAAAATAATCTCTATTCTATAACTTAGTCTGCTACTAGATATTTAAATAAATGTAAATAGGTTTTTCTTAAACTAATACACTTTTCTTATATACTTAGCTATAGTGTTGTTGCGCTATAGCGTCTATTTTAGCTATTATATACTATTTATTCTATTAATAAATCTCTCTTTTAGTAGAGTCTTCTTTAATATCTAGTTTAGAAGCTAGTTTTACTATCTATCTAGCTATTTATTAGAGTGCTTTAGAAAGCTCTAGCCTATAGCTAGCTTAGCTAGCTAATTAACAAGTTTGTCTATAGATATATCTAGAAGTATAGTAGTTCTAGATTGTATACAATCTCTTTTATCTAGATCTAAAAGTATAAAGTTTTTAAATAGCTATAACTACACTATCTTATAGTCTCTTTACTATTAACTAGAGATTAGCGAATAAAAAGCTCTACTTATTAATAAAAAGCTAGTCTCTATTCTATAATATAATACTAGAAGTATTATATTGCTTTACCTATATTCTAGCTAATGTTTGTAAGAAAAGTATTTTATTTATAGAACTAAGTAAATCTTTAAAGTTAAATAGTCTTATTAACTATTAAGACATGTCTTTAACTAGCTTATACGTAGTAGATACTATACTAGAGCCTTTTTAAAACACTTTATCTTACTAGTAGTAGATATAATACACTATAAGCACTTGTAAGATAGTAATTAAAGTAAATAGTGTTAGTAAGAACTTATACACTAGAATCTATCTACTACTATAGTAATTAGGCTTAATACTAAAAATAGCTACTTTGCTTAGTAGTGCGCTCTTATGCTTATTATTAGTAAGATTATAATTTAATAAAATAATCTAAAAGTATAGATATTACTTTTTTAGTTTCTTCTTCTTTATAGCGTTGTCTAAGTAGGCTATTTACTAAAGTAACACTAAAAGAGTAATCTATTTACTAGTAAGTTTATATAGTAGCTACTTAATCTAGTTATATACGCTATAGGTAGTAGAGAATACTTACTAGCTTTTAGCTATACTTCTTAATTATACTAACTTAATATTTAGTGTAGAAAAGCTACTTGTTTAATTCTATACTTACTTTATTTTGCTTAATAATCTCTAGTATAAGTCTACTAACAATTTTAGCTTAGCTACTATTAAACACTTTTTATATTAGCTTCTATATACTCTATAGTAAGGTATAGATATACTAACAATACTCTAATAAGTGTACTAGTCTATTCTATTAGCTTTTTAAACTAGAAATAGTCTTTTTAGCTAGCTTTAGTATATACGCGTCTTCTAGACTCTATATAAGATTTAGTAGTATATATATATATCTACTACTAGACTTTTACATATAGAAACTATAATCTTAGAATAGTACTTTTTAAAATACGTAACTATCTACGCTAGTAGAGTAGTAGTAGTATTTAGTTTATGAACTATAACTTAAAGTTTAGACTAATATTTAAATAGCTATATAAATAGTTCTATAGTGTAAAAAGTAGAAGAATATAAGTAGACACTATACATTATATCTATTAGTCTAGTATTTACTATTCTCTAGTATACTAATAAATAGACTATATATTAGTTTTATTTTTAGTTTAATTACGCTTTAGCTTTATCTTATAATCTACAGAATATAAAAAGAATTTATGTAATTATAGTAGCTACAGCATAGTAATTTTAATAACATAATAAATAATAAGTAAGTAATAATTCTAGTATTAGTACTTGGTTAAAGACTAAGAGAACACGTAACCTAATTAGAGCTTAGTGTAATTAGTATAATTAGTAATTAGTATAATTAGTAATTAGTATAATTAGTACTTAGTATAATTAGAGAATGCACACTATTAATTAGTCTATATTACTACTATAATTATTAAGTATATAGTTTATAGAAATATAACTCTTATATCTTATGTTTTACTTTGTTAATTAACTTTATTATTAGAATATCTTAACTCTGTTTATAGAGTAGATAGTCTACTCTGTACTCTTCTAGGTAACTCTAGTTACTATAGTCTTTAACTAGATAACTATCTCTTTTAGAATTTCTATACGTACTTATCTCTAAGATCTAATTAAATAACTACTTATAGACTTTGTCTAAAATATAAAACTTAATATCTACTACTATAGATAGTATAGGTGTAAGATACTATAAAAAGCTCTATAGTAACAATACTAGACTATATAGCTACTACACTATAATTCTACTTCTTTTTTAGTGCTATAGACTATAATACCTTTTACTTACCTCTTTAGAGTAATCATATAGCTTTTTAAGCGTTGCAAGCTTGCTTATTATACTTTTTTTAAGCTTTATATTTAGCTGCTTTCTTAGCCTTTATAGCTCTTACTTACTTACGCTTCTTCTTCTCTCTTACCTGCTACTTACGTCTCTTCTAAGAAATCTTCTTATTATATAGCTTATTAGCGTGCCTAAGCTTTACTATCTCTACTTTTCTAAGTTCTTCTACTTTCTAGTTCTATTACTTAGTTCTCTTATTAGAGCGTACTTTCTCTACTCTACTAAAGAGTAAAACTTAGCTCTACTATAATACTTCTTATAAGGCTAAAACTAAAGAGCTTTACTCTTATTCTTATACTTCTTCTAAGTTTTAAGAACCTCTTTAAGTCTCTAATTTTCGTAGTAGAGAAGCTAATTTTAAACTAAGATATAGTAGAGGAATTAGCTAATCTTTCTTAGCTTCTTACTAGTCTTATCTCTAACTACTTTCTATAGTAGAGTCTCTATTTTAACCTAATCTTTGCTAAAATAGACTAAAGAAGAGCTTATACTACTATTAGAAGCCTTAGAGATATTCTTAGCAAAGTATTAGAAGATAACGTTAGACTAGAGAGGTAATATATCTATTATCTTAAAGAATCTAAGTATTAACTTCTAAGTAAACGTGCTTGTTTAGGCCTTCTAGAATAGGTAAGAAAAGTTACTCTTCTTAATTACTAATAATCTCTAGCTACTATAAAGGTGTATTGTACACTCCTCTAAGTACGTAGTTAACAGAGATTTAAATATTACTGTATTAAGTAGCTATAGCATGTAGGTTAAATAAGAGGGAAGTATAGCTAGTAGTATCTTATTCTTATTACAGTAGTTAATAAAGTCTATTATTATATAGAAGCTATAGCTATTAAGAATTAGAAGATAGTACTTTCTTTATGCTTTAGCCTTTAAGAAGTAATTAAAAACCTATTAAAGCTAAGTAAGACCTATCTTGTTGTTTGTCTAGCCAATAGGCAATAAAGAAGCAAGTATAGAGTATTCCTCTAACTATATTTTCTCTACCTAACTTAATTAGATAGTACTGTTAGTAGACTTATAGATAAGGCTTAGTAGTAGAGCTAATCTATTACTACACACATATGCTAGCAGCGTAATTTAGGCGAAATTACTATCTTAAAGTAATACTTTAAGCTCTCTCTTCTTCTATATACGTCTACTAAACACGTGTTTTGTTCTTAAGGTAACGCTAATTATAAAGCCTTTCTTATCTATATTATATATATACTTAGCATTAACCTTATACTTAGAAATCTTATGCTGTAGTAAGTTAAAGTAGAGCTTGTAGTTAGTGTAAGAATTAGCGTTGTAGTAATTAGCGTTTATACTAGTTAAGTATTAAGAGATAAGATAGATAGAGTACTAATTAATAAAGCAGGTAACGTAGCTCTTGCTTATAGGCTTCTAGGCAACTACTAATACGAAATTAGTTATTATCTCTCTTATAAGAGGTATATAACAAGAAGTAAGCTCTTCTATATATTATATAAGCTTCTTGTCTTGTTATAGCATAAGCCTTTGCTATAATAAGGCCTGCTCTATCTATAAACGTGTCTAGGCTTAGTATCTACGCGTTAACATTAACTTTACAACACTATGCTTTTCTACTATTTTAGACTATAGAATATTATCTTTAGATGTATAAGTATTACACTCTGTAAGCGCTTCTTCTAATTCTATTACGTTGTATTATTATAGAGCTAAGATAATTATAGTGTTTTAGTAGTTTAGTGTATTGCGCGTATAGATATAGTAAGCTTGCGCTTACATAAAAACGAATCTATAAGCTTAAAGTAGCTACTAAGGCTACTATACAACGTAAGTTACATAAAAGAAAGTAGATTTAGTAAGAAAGAACTCTTTTAGTTAAGAAGAGCTAGTAGTTAACTACTCTAAAGAAGTTTAGGGCGTGTAGTAATAGAAAGAAGGTAAAAAAGCAGGTATGTGCTAAAAGAGGTAAACTCTTCTAACAATGCTATAAATAGTGTAGAGAGAATAGATACAACGCGCAAATGTGTAAGAATAATATAGAAGAGGTCTCTAAGTAATATAATAGCTTGTATTGCCTTATGTAGGGCTACTTTATAGTGTTTTAGGCTATATTAGAATAAGTTTTAGTAGAGTCTTAGCAAAAGTAATTCTCTTACCTAGTAATTCTCTTGCCTGTAATGTACGTTAGTAGATAAAATTTGTTATGAGTGTTCTACTTTAGATTAGAGATCCCTTGCATAGACCCTAGATTAAGCCTAGAGATTAACAGGCACTCTACGTATATAATATTCTAGAGCCTTAGGACTTATCTACTAAGAATTCGTCTTATCTTATCTATCTACCTCTAATTTCTATTCTATCTTACTCTGCTCGATTGCCTGCCTACAGTGACCTTATAAAATTACCGTATTAGACTACTAAAGTACTGCTCTTATTCTTAAACTTATAAAGAAAGTAATTATAGAGTACTTTAATTACTGCTAACTCTACGTAATAAGTAAGTATTAGGTTACTAAATTAGATATATTTTCTAATTAAAGAAAAACATCTAAAGTAGACGTATTTGACCAAAACATGCCATCTAGATTTAAATCTACGCCTTCAAGATTAAAGTCAAGATCTTCTAAGTTAAGACTGGGCAGAGGATCTATCGGCGCACTACATTCGCCTTCAGCTCCTTGGTTATGATCTGCTTCTTGCGGATTGATAGCTTGGGCTTCTTCGTTTGCCTTTGACCAATGATCTCTACTTTGCATCTTGGCAGCAAGCACTTGCAGCGCTGCTTCACATCGTTCAGCCGACTCTCCGACTCTGGCGTAGGCTTTAAGTAGAGCAATGGCACGATCCCACGAGACGTCTGGTGTGAGAGACTGAAGCGCTCCAGTACCTTCCATTGGCCCAAAACGCTCTACGAGGAGAACCGTAGCTGCTGTATAGATGACTTTTTTTCGTCACCTTAGTTCTATAGTTCAAACGATTTTCTGATAAGAACTTACATAATACGGCGAACCACCATGCAGGGACTGGACCGGTCAGTGATTCAATATCAGTGTTGTCGTAGATCATGTCGATGACTTCATGTGCAGCTGCGAAGCAGAAAATTGAGCACTGCTCAATAAGTTTGCCGATTACGCCAGTTTCTTCGGCTAGGCTGTACCCAGACTCATGCGACTTGGATTGTCTGAGATGACACTGTGCCAAAATCGGACGAAGAATGAGTATGCGAGCGTGAAGATACCTATGGAGTATCGTAAGCAGAAAGGTCATGCGCTTACTACATACTGTAACATATAAAGTAAGGTTCTTACCGAGCTCTGAGTACTACGCGTTGCCTTTGGATGATGAAAATGCTGCTAGGTTTTTTCGGAAGATAGCGAAGCCCGGAGGGAATCGATCGTGTCCACTCCAGAAGTCTGTCGTCAAAATTTGCCAAGGATAGAACCCTTTGATTATCGTGGACTTTCTCGCCGTGGGGGCTCATGTATACCTCTAGAAGGCAATCGTTCACGATTGTGTAGAGCTCAATAGACTTAACAAAGAATGTCAACTTTGTTGTTTCACCATCAGGTCGGGTAATACCAGGCGCGTATTGGGAATCCAGATATTCATCATCGATCATCTGTGGCAACGGTATTGCTTCGGACAACCAATTTGCAACCATACTTGGCCGTCCAAAGGTCATCGATGAAATGCTGCTTAGTAGTCAGTAAGATTGTCAGAAATACGATGACACTTATAAAACTTTGGGTGTATACCGGTCCATGAAGACACACCCGTGCCAAACCCTCCGTGATATTTCGATCTCTCTTCTACTTCTGCTCTTTATCATCGGCGAAGAAAGGTGGAGGCCTAGGCTTTGAGCCATTCGGATGGCCGAGCCAACTATCATCCAACACTGGTGTGAACCGCTGGTACTTTGAAGAAATAAGCCCATCATTAAGGCGCACTGTACACCTTCCAAGGTTGCGATGCTGCAAAGACGAGGATCAAACAATGCCTGTGCCCTTTTCCAAAAGATCAGCCCAAGGTCCCTTCTACCACTCGGTTGAACACTATCCGAAAATTGGCTTCCTAAGGCAAACGCCATATTGACCAAACAGTGTAATTCTCGTTCTGGAAATGTTGTGGCAGTTCCGAGCCAGAGAGAGTTGTAAGCTTCTCGGAAGACTGTCCAATCGTGGATCGGGAGTATAACCCATACTAGACCGTAATAGTCCTCCATCAATCCATCAGCGAATTTCCGTGGGGGCATTGCGTAAGCAAAAGGATCTGCCACACTCATAGCTTGCAGTGGTACTGCATTGGATGATTGCGAGCAATCCATATTTTGTTTTGTTTGTGGTGGATTGTTAGTGCTCTCTAGTCGGGCGTCGATAGCGGCATCAATCTGTCGCATGAACGAAGCAGCGCTACTGGTCCCAAAGAAACTACCACGAGAGGACGCATCTCCAATTTCTCCAGTCATCGCGTCAGGGTCACCGAGCGTATTGTTGCCGATCACCGGAGCTGATTTAGCTGCGGTCGCTAATGAAGGGGATAAGACAACACCTCCGCTGTTTGTCACTAACTCATTAGAAGGGCTCACATTTATGCCGTGACTGACAGATTGATGTGACCCCTTGGCGACAGGCTGGATCAAGTCTAGCACAGTGGTTCCTGTCTGTGCACGTGGCTGCTCATCCACCCGGTTGAATGGTCCTTGAGGAATTGGCAACAATGTTCGATCGATGCGACTGATCTTCCCTCTCTGACTGTACACACATGTGAGTTCAGCTCTTTCCACGCAGACACGGCAGCCTAGGTGGATGTGTTAGTCTGGCAGTATGTGCGGGATTGATCAGACCTGGAAGGCTCACTCGGACGATCAGCATCGCACTTCACCTTCCTTCTGCGGCAGGTATCACAAGCGATACTGACCTTGTGTCGTGGCATGGTATGTAGGAAGAACCAGGTCACAACGGAGGCGCGGAGAGGCCGCGAATTCGTTTGCGCACTCTAAAAGAGAGATTGGTCAGAGCATCCGACGTTGGCGAGCAGTACCTAGTGCGAGGTGCGGGGTAGCATTTCGGCACGTGGAGCTCCGACACTGGCGCGCCTCTTCCCACTTTCATTTCTTGCTGTCAAGTCTCAGGAGCTGGCTTCTGCTATAAGAAACAGAGCCGGCATTCGTGAGTGCATCGATTGGAAACGCGAGAGCTGATTGGCTGTAGACATAAGGTGCAGCAGCGATGGAAGACGCTCAGCGAGATAGGAGAATGGACCTACAGAACTCGGCGCTAACCAGACAGGACTCGACAAATAGGTAACCAAGGAATTCTCTCTGATCGCACATGTAAGCCTAACTGCTAGGAGGTAGGCTGTGTATGCCTGGAATGGTTTCTTAGATATATTGTGCACTTAATTTCGTGTTACATGAAGCTCCTCGCGACGTATTCGCAGAGGCTCTGCGTATATATTTGTGAAGCACCCAATATGTCTCAAGTGACCTTGTCGCATCAAACTCGTCAGGAAAGTTGCTTAGCCTTGGCAATTATCAAAACCTGTGCTCGCAATGTCACAACTGAAGAGGAGATATAGGCTTTGTCTGACGGAACCAGTATTCAAACGTGGCATTGACGATCGCCGGACGAAGCAGATAACTACCTGCCTCCCTTGCTAGTTCTGCATCGACGGGTTCTAAAGGCCCAAACGATCTTGCTCGCACTTGCATCCGGACAGCGCGCTCCAAATATATGGCTAGATAGGTTGCTTCTTGTACAGAACAGCCAGCCGTAAGCATGCCGTGATGCGCGAGTATAATGGAACGTTTCCCACCCATGGCTTCGGTGATGATGACGCCTTCTTGATCAGCAATTGGCACACCAGGCCACTTCTTCAAGAACGCGCAATCGTCGAAGAAGGGTGTCATGTCCATCTGGGCTACCACCAGCGGTTCCTGCGCAGCAGCCAATGCAGAAACCCAAGGCGAGTGTGTGTGTATGATGCTTTGTACGTCCGGTCTGCCTGCATACACCCAGAGATGAAACCGCGTAGCAGGATTAGGCATTCCAGTGCCAGTAATAGCGTTGAGATCACCATCGACCTCGATAAAGTCATCTGAGGTAGCTTCATCCCAGCCCAAGCCGAAGCGTAAGGTCCAATAGAAACCAATGCCTCTCTCAGAGCGAGCACTTATCTGCCCAGCTAGTCCAGCATCCTCCTGCTTCGCTGCAATCAGCCTACAGGCGCATGCCATTGTCTCTTGTAGCGTACGTTTCGTAGGTTTTAAATGTCGTTCCATCTCTTCCGCAGAACGTTTGTCGAAGTACTCCTTAGAACGAAGTGGCTTGCCGTCGAGAATTGGCGCAGTGCTTGCCTGGTCAATGGGGGACGCAATGTTTGTGATTTCGACAGGAGGCATGATGCATAAAAAGAGACAAAGATCTTGTATATCAATGGGAGTCAAATTAATGGTCGTAATAGGCTGTCAGTGAGAGTTCCGTCCCTTCTCAATGATTGTCTAGAGATTTGGAACTCTAGGAGGATTGGATGACATTTTATCATGATCCGTCTGCCAGAAATCGTTATCGACATCAAGAAGGACCGTGAGGTCCGGAGCACGGCAATTTGGCTCGGGTGTCGGATCGTGACATGATTGGTCAAGATTCCGAGACGACGTATTAGGCTCAAACGGGGCCCGCTTTTTTCATATAAACGGCGAGGCGGAAGCGGGACATTCCAAGTGACGAAGCCGAGCATGGGCATAGCTCGTATGACATATAGAAGATGCTGCTGCAATAAAATCTCATGGCATAGGCGCCTGGCTGATACTCACCTCCACCACACTCTGCACCACCATGACATCGCAGCAAGCATTTGAGGGCACGTTTGTACTTACCAGGGACCGCCTCAACGAAGCTCTACCGGCAATGGCTATGGCTACCAGAGCTATCCATGCCGACGACTTTTCGAGCACACATCGCGCCATTGCCCCAGGAATGCACGTGGCTGTCAACTATCGATATCACCGAGATCCCGATGCTCTTGTCCCGCTGGACTACACCGATGTAAGGCGATCGTACTATGCCAATTGAAACACCGCTGACTAGTGTATGCAGCCTCATGCTCCCTTCGACTCGCATGTCTACTCAAGAGACACTGCTCCCAATACGACTCGCTTCGAAACCGTATTGCGCAATCTCTTCGGTGGTGGTGGAGTGGTGACTTACTCGTCAGGCCTTGCGGCTTTCCATGCTATCATGCTTTTGCTCAACCCAAAACGAATCTTCATTTCGGACGGGTACCATGGTGTCCACAGGGGCATCAAGCTTGCGAACAGAATTACCGGTGTCGAGAAACTCAATTTCGATGAGCTAGATCAACTGGGACTCGGCGATGTCATCCATGTTGAGACCCCTGTGAATCCAACAGGTGAAGTACGTAACCTTGCGTACTTCGCAAGAAAGGCGCGTAGCGCTGGTGCATACCTTACAGTCGACGCTACCTTCGGCCCACCGCCGTTGCAGGATCCCCTTCAATTTGGAGCTGATATCGTAATGCATAGCGGGACCAAATACATTGGAGGTCATTCAGATATGCTGTGTGGAATTCTCATCGTCAGTACAGAGCGGTCTCAAGACTGGCTACCAACTCTGTACGAAGATCGTCGAACATTTGGAGCCGTCATGGGCAGCTTCGAAGGCTGGCTAGGACTACGATCGATTCGCACGCTTACTTTGCGTGTCCAAAAGCAATCTAAGACATGTGAAGAAGTTGTTCGGTGGCTGTTCACTGAGCTGCAAGATTCTTCAACGATCGTTGCTCGGACGGTCGATCGAGTTGAACATGCTTCCTTGCAGCATGAGGATATTGAAGACGGATGGTTGCGGAGGCAGATGCCCGGCGGGTTCGGACCTGTCTTTGCAATATGGATGAGAAACGAGGAGCAAGCACGTCGACTGCCCAGCCGACTGTACATATTCCAACATGCAACAAGCCTGGGAGGTGTTGAGAGCTTAGTCGAGTGGCGCGCCATGAGCGATCCCGGTCGCGATCGGAGAATGATACGGGTTAGCTGCGGAGTGGAAGACGTTGACGATATGAAGGCAGACTTGGAACAGGCGTTTAGATCGCTTTTAAATGATAACATCTAGAGAAATTTATACTTCAACCCACTATATAATACCTAGAACATACTAAAAGGTTAAACCTAAAGTTGCTACTTTCTTTGTCTAGAATTATAGAGGGGAGTAAGCAGAGTAGAATAAGGTACTAATTGTATCTCTAGCTAGTGTAGTTGTTGTATTAGAGGGGGTAGAAGTTAGAGATACTAAAGTTCTATTTTAACTACGCTAACCTAGACATAACTTTTTACTTTAACGCACTAAGCCTAAACCTAAGTTTTTACTTTAGCTAAGTAAACTCTACTTAGTTTTACTTACTTTTGCTCTGCTCTAGTCTATATCTACTACACTACTTTTCTCTTTTACTGTCTCTCTCTCTACTCTACTACAGTTATATCTTATAGTTAGCTAAGAAAGTATACTATATAAGAAGAAGCAGTAGTAGCTAAAATATAGAAGTAAAACAAGCGCTGTCTAAGGCAACGCTTAGCCTAGTTATAAGGTAAAGTTAAGGTCTACTACTATACGTCTATTCTACTAGATACACTAGCTATTATGTCTAAAAATACTAGTCTCTAGCTCTATACTAGCAACTCTACAAAGAATAACTTTCTGCTAGTAGAGTAGACTAATAGTATAGAAGATAATAGTGTTTACTAGTAGCTATCTCTAAATATTCTACTACCTAAAGATAAAAGCTACTAAAGCTCTCTATCTATCTATATATAGGCTACTTCTATGCTATCTCTACTCTAGCCTATAGTAAGTATAAACTGCCTAGTATTACCTACTTTAAGCAACTAGCTATTTTAATAGCTTTAGTCTTAAGCTATCTATCTTCTAGGTAGTAGAGGTAACTCTTAAGTAGCTAAATTAGAGCCTAGGTATACTAGCTAAAACATAATATCTTAACCTCTCTAATACCTCTAACCTCTAAGCTCTACCTAGCTACTAGTTAGCAACACGCCTATATTAAGAGAAAGTAGTACTTCTATTTAATAGCACAACTAAATAGTCTATAACCTTACTAAGTACTTTTAAAGCTTTTAAGACTACACCTCTAAAGAGTATATAAAGATAGAGAGACACTATAAGAAGCACTACTAGTAGTTAGATATTTATCTAACCTACTTATCTTTTAAGCATGTTACTAGACTACTCTATAAATAATATATAGCTAAAAGTATACCAGATATTCTAGACTTACTAGGCTTTATACTAGATAGCAGATCTATTAATAGAAGAAATCTATAGGCTATATTTAAAAACACTAGTAATTTAAACACTATCTAAAAGCCTTTCTAGAATCTATATCTACAATTACACTTTAAATTAAGTAAAAAGAATTATATACTGTAGGTTTAGTTTAATATTAATAGTATCTACTACTTTTCTAGTAGCTTTTAGTTTACTTAAATAGATATTAAGTAGTTTCTAAAAACTTACTCTTTTCTTAATTCTAAGATAGATATTTACTTTAGCTTTAGTAGATTAAGCTATAATAGTAAAAAAGATACTATAACTAAGAGCAGCTTACTATATATACTTACTACTACTACTTAAGTAAAGTTACTAGTTCTATTAAGTTACTATTAGTATATATCTTCCTTTCTAATCTTTACGTAAAAAGTAATTACTAATATATAATCTTTCTAAGTAAGTAAAATTAGTAGCTCTAGTTTATTGCTATACTCTAGTCTGTTATTAGCTAGACTATTAACAACTCTATTATTATAGTCTATCTTCTAGCTTCTAAAAATATTATTAGTAAAAAAGCTACTGTAAAGTTAAAAGAGTTCTTTGTAGATAGAGTAGATGTAGAAAAGTAGATACTATTCTAGATCTTATAGCTCTAGTTTCTTAAGTAACTATAGATTACTATACTTAACTAAATTACTAAGAATCTAGACTATAGCTAATTTTAAAACGCTATGCTTTTTATCTATATAAAGAATACTAAGCTTACTAGTAAAGTTGAAAGCTTACTATCTATATATTAGTAATAGAAAAGTTATAGAACAAATTAGTAGATCTAGAGTTTCTATAGTAGAGACTAGATCTAGATTAATCTAGTAAAGTTAGTAATATCTTAAAACTTTACTAGCTAATTTAGTGTAGTTCTAGAGATCTTTTAGACTAAAATATATCTATAGAAGTACTACTACTTAGACGTTTACACTTCTATTTAAGTATAAATTCTTAAAGAAAGTTATAGAGCTTATTATTAAAGTTATACTTTAGTTAAAGACTATAAGCACAGATTCTATTAGTTCTTAGGTATAAACAAGGTATAGAAGACTAGAGTAGGTTATTAACTAAGCAAAACTTGTAATAATAGGATATAATAAATAGTATAGAGTATACTATCTAGTTTAAGAGTAGGTTAAGATTCTAAAGATAAACTTAATTAATAAGGTTAAACATAAACTATAAGGGTTGTGTTTCTAAGATCTATATACTTAAGTTATTCTATAATATCTTATAGTTTCTTATAAAGTTCTATAAAGAGCCTTATAAGAAGTGTAGAATATATATAGAAATTATAGAACATTACGTAACTTTGTTTTACAGTCTTAGCTTAGATCTATATATAGACTTTTATAGAATATTACGTAATTCTAGGCTAAGTATTACGCTAATTCTGTTTATATTATTAGTAATAAAGTTCTACCTTATAGTTCTTTCTTGAAATTGTAACACTATCTCTCTTCTCTATAATTTATATTCTTATAAATTAACTAATAGTCTCTTAAAGTACCTAAGCTTAACATAAAACAGAAACCTAAATAAATAATACTAGATATCTTGCTATAGTTGCCTGTAAGTACTGCGTAAAGAAGAGTATGTCTTATAAAATATTATTACTATATAAAAAGTACAGTAACTATAAATATAACAGTTTAAAGAAATATAAACTAGTAGACCTTTCTATCTCTAACTTTGCTAAGATTAATAATAAAATGTTGTAGTTAAAATAAATAGAAGATAAAGCTACTAAAGTAGAAGAGGTAGTAATAGCTACTCTTTAAGCAGTGTGCGCAAAGTTAGGTTGTATATAGAAGTAGAAGAAGTTCTTAAAGCGTTATAAACAACAATAGTTTAACACAAGCGCTTAATACATTAAAGAAATTAAGTCTCTAGAGCAATAGAAGTAGTTACTTAATAACATTAGTATACTTAAAAGTAGGCTAATATCTAGGTTGCTAGTGTTAGATTAGGGTACGTATTCTTTACTATTAGACTCTAATACTGCTAATACTAGCGTAATAGTTATTAGCAATATGTAAGATTTATAAGTAGTTTCTATATATTTTCTAAGTCTAGATATCTTAACTACTTAACTAGGTATTTTGTTCTAGTGCTCTTTCTATAATATGTTATTATTTTTCTAACTTTCTATTTATCTTTGCTATTAGCTTAATAATAGAAGTTCTTCTAGATAGGCGTTTAAGAGTTAGCTAGTTCTAATAAGAAGATATAGAACACTAGATAGATTTTTATATTCTTAGGTAGATTAAGTCTGTAGTTAACTAAGCTTATCTACTAAGAAATAAAAAATAGTCTAATCTTAATATAGTCTAGTTTTTTTGTTAGTCTTTGCGTTTAAAGGTTTTTTATAAGAAAGTAGACTTTATATCTCTTTTTTAGCTAAGGTGCTGTTTTTCTTTTCTAGTTAATATAAGAGATTACTTGTTTCTAAGCTTAGCGAATATTTTATAGTAATTTCTAATATACTTCTTTTAGTTTTACTACTAAGGCAATTGCTAATTCTGTCTAAATAGTTATATCTAAACTTCTAGTAAAGAGGTTTAGGTACCTTCTATAATTCGTAAAGAATAGTATTATACCTATTACTTCTAATAGTTTGTTATTATACGTAATCTAAGCTATAGGTAATAGTAAAACCTAGTTATCTTACTACTAGTTGCTGTAAATCTATAGGTATGTCTCTATAGTCTAATTTGTTCTTTTAGTCTCTCTATCTGTTTATAGGTAGTAAGTAGTTAATAGCTTCTTCTTAGTACCTATATCTACTAATAGTGTAGTCTAGTAATTTAACGTAAAGAGCTTATCTTAATTGCTAATAATTAGTTCTAATATGCTGTAGTACCTAACTATTTAGTCTAAGAATACGCAAGCTAGTTACTTAGCAGTATAATTACAATAAAAAGGTACTATTTTAGCGTACTTAGTAAATCTATCTACTATAACAAAGATTATGTTGTAGGTATAACCTATAACAGAGTTCTTAGAGATAGGTAGCTATGTAATAAAGTCTATTATAATGTTTGTCTATAGAGCTATAGGTAGCTCTATAGCCTATATCTCTCTATATTTTATATGTGTACTATGCTTGTTTTATTAATAGTTTATATAGTTCTTTTTATATTTAGTAACCTTATCTTTTATATTCTTAAACTTGTAATATCTTTTAATAAATTATATTATCTGCGTAACTCTAGAGTGTCTATATAGCAGGTTATTATAGTAACTAGCTATTATTTCTTCTTAAAGTTTCTCTAGTACTTATAATAGAATATATTGTTTCTACTAAACTTATATTATATTATTAAGTTGTTGTAATAGTTCTAAAGATCTGTTATTATTAACTTCTAATATTATAAACTAGTTAATTGTTTTCTCTCTAGTAAGATTATATTGTTAACTTAGTATATTAGCTCTACTATTATTCTTATCTAGTCTATATAATATCTTAAACTTATACTACTCTAGTATCTCTAACTAACATACTTATTGTTAATTTAGAACCTTAGTAGTAGTAAAGTATACTAGGTTCTTATAGTTAGCGTACATAGTAAGTTCTAAGTAGCTTTCTATATACGCTCTCTAATATTCTAGAGCTAATATAATTATAAGTAATTTCTTATTATATATATTGTATTATTCCTCTAGTTCTAAGAACTTACGTAAGTAGTAAGTAATAGAGTTCTATAGTCTATCTTTTTTCTATATAATATAAGCGCCTAATACAAGATCTAAGACGTTAGTCTCTATATATATTAGTTTACTACTAGTTAATATAATTAACATAGGTAGTGTAATATAGACTTACTTAAGTGTTTTAAAAGTATTATCTTATTTCTTTTTCTATTTAAATAGCGTGTTCTTCTATATAAGCTTTATTAGCAGAATTATAATCTTAGAGTAGTTCTTAATAAAGCGTTAGTTAAAGTTAATAAATTCTAAGAACTCTTAGATCTGTTTAACTATTGTTAGTATTAGCTATAATTTAACTACTTCTATCTTTATTAGACTAATCTTTACTCTGTATTGTTCTATAATATACTCTAGAAATTTAACTTCTTTTTAGTGCTAGTTATACTTTTTAGGTTTTAGTTGTAGTTCTACTCTTCTTAGGCATTCTAGCACTTTAGTTACATGTTAAATGTGCTCTTCTAGTATCTTTAAGTATACTAGAATATTATCTAAATATACTACTACTATTCTATTAAGGTGTGCTCTAAAGACGTTATTAACTAACTTCTAGCACGTAGCTAGTGTATTTATAAGACTAAATAGTATAATAAGATACTTATAGAGTCTATACCTTATTCTAAAGGCTATTTTCTATTCTTCTTCTTTCTTTATATAAATAAGGTTGTACACTCTTCTTAAATCTAATATAGTAAAGTACTAAGCTTCTACTAGCTAGTTCTACAACTCTATAATGTTTAGAAGTAGATAGTAGTTCTTAATAGTAATATTATTAAGCTTTCTAAAGTTAATATAAGGTTATAGCTTACTATTCTTCTTAGAAACAAATATAATAGAGTACCTTACAGGTAATTCTAATTATCTAATAAATCTCTTCTTAAGATTCTTCTAAATATATTTACGCAGTACTTTAAGTTTCTTTTCTAATAATTAATATAGCTTCTTAAAAGTTAGGTTCTTTTCTTTCTAGAGCTTAATCTTGTAATTCTAGAGCTTATACTTTAGTAGAGCTTTTACTATAAGCTCTTCTTTAAACATTACTATATACTATTAGTATAAGTTAGAGATAGCAGAAGGTACACTCTGTAAGAGCACTGTAGATAGATAAGAAAAATAGAACAAAACATATAGTATTAGATAGAAAGAGATAAATTCTTAGAGGTTAAGTCTCTAAGAATTTAGAAGAAGATATATATATGTGTATACTTTAATAGGTTACTATAGTAGCTCTATAGTGTCTCTAAGAGTTAGCATATCTAAAATAGAAAGTCTATAACAATAGTCTTCTCTCTTCTTATAGTTTGTTCTAGACTACTAAACTCTATATACCTAATGCTTGCCTATTTAAACTCTAAAAAAACCTCTAACGTAAGAGAAAAATAGATTAGAAAAAAGCTAGCTTACTTATTAGTAGATGTTTAAATCTATTAGATTACGTTAGCACGAACAACTCTCTATAGAGTGCAATTAGCACTAGTTTACTACTTGCTAGGTAATCTTACCTAAAGATCTATAGAGATTTTTAACTTTAAAACCCGTAGTTAGAACTATTAGAGAGTTAGATAATAGTTTAGTAGATTACTAAATAAGTGTCTAGCTAGTACTACTCTATAGAGTGTCTATAGTCTTACCGCAGTCCTCTTAAAAATCTAGTACTCTTAGTCTAGTAGCCTTAACCTCTAAAAGCATAGTAGAATATATAGAATAAGCTATATAGTATTTATAGCAGGCTCTTTCTATAGAGTATCTATTGCCGCACTATAGTCTTTATAAAATACTACTACTCTAAGTCTAGAGACCGCAATTGCCTAGAAGCTAGTGTTAAGTATAGTAATTTGCTGCTCTAGACTATTTAGTATAATAACTTATTCTCTATAGATTACTTAAGTGTCTACTTAGATCTCTTATCTATAAGCTCTGTAGAGACATTATTACCCTTATTCTAGATAACCGTAGTTACTAGAAGCGTAGACTATTTGCCTTACTACTATAGTAGTTTAGTTAAATATATTATTATCTTTATCTAAGAGATACTCTATAGAGTATCTAGTTAGTGCCTAGAAGTTGTTCTGCTTCTACGCGAGTAGGCCTAAGGCAACACACTATATATAGATAGTTTACTATAATAATGCCTAGAGGCGTTACTCTATGCTTAGATTACTTCTATTATAGAAGTTTATCTGTTAATTGCGTAGTGTTAACTATTATCTTTATTATATTATTAGTTATTATTTGCTCTAGACTTAGAATATCTTATAAACGTATAGTAAGTGTTCTATTAAGCGCGCCTTATTTCTTACTAACTATATAAGGTATAGGCGTTTAAATGTTTAGAAAGTAGGTAGTAAGGCAGCAGAACGTTAGTAGACAGTAGATAGAGATAAGAGAGTTATAGTATATAATAAGTAGATATTTTAACTTTATCTTTCTTATTTATACTCTACTTTACACTCTATATATCTTTTACTCTACTTCTTTATTATTATACCTCTTCTACCTTTATATATTAATAACTCTAAGCTACTAGACTTTGTCTACACGCTATCTAATAATATAGCTCTATAGCCTTCTCTTACGCGGTTTTAGTGTTATAAGTATATAAAGAAGCTTACTACTAAGTTCTCTATAGATTCTAATAGTATAATTAAGTTATTTATCTAGGTTTTTAGGTAGACTACAGAGTACTGCATACGCAAAAACAACTTTAGTATATATAATAGTTATATATCTAGTAATATTAGTAGATGTATTAAGGTAAGTTTAGAACTCTGCCTAGTGCCTACCTAGTACTAATCTATATAGATTACGTCTTACTTCTACTATACTATTAATATGCTTAACTTTCTTATTAAGCGCGCTATCTGCAAGATAAATAAGAAAACTACCTAATAAGACAATGCTATAACTAAAAATAATATTCTAGATATTACTTAGCACTACTAGTAGACTATATTTAACTATACTAAAGCTTATTATCTTAGTTTTGTATTCTATAATGCTGCTATTAGTTACTATGTAAAGAACTTAGGCTTAGATTAAATAGACTATAATAAGGCCTATTAGGTTTTGCGTAAGCATAATCTACAGCGCTTTAATATAAGTTTTCTCTTAATCTTTTGCCTTTACTATAGCTAACTTCTATATAGGCCGTCTTAGGTATAGTTAACTAGAAGAAACCGTCTAACATAGTTATTAACCTAGAGATTAAGCGCGTGTTCTAGCAAGATAGTGCTGCCTAAGATGTAGAGAAGTGTTAGTACTACTACAGCACTAATATATCTTCTACTACTAACGCCTTAGCTATATCTTTCTAGTAGTTAATAATCTTCTCTACTAAGTCTATATTCTTAGAAGCTTAGAAGACTTCTAAGCGCTGTTGTATAGATAGCTCTAACTTCTAGCCTAGCTCTACTAGAGGCTTTTAAGCCTTAGCTATCTTTAGACTGCTTTTTAGAATAATATATAGCAATAGATTAAATATAATAACTATATAAATCTTTTATATCTACTCTCTATACTCTTAAGACTCTTATTCTCTACTTTAGATAGTTGCTAGGCTAATTTATAGCCTTAGAGTAGTAACTCTAGGTTAATATATTATCTGTAGTTTTATAGCATGTAAGAGTGCTATTCTAGAGAGCTCTTCTTAGGCAACCTCTCTTCTACTAAGATAGAATTAAATTACTTTAATCTGCCTAAGTATTAGCTCTGCGCTTATAAGTAGATTGCTATAGCATATTAGTTACTGTTTTAAGATAATCTTTAAGAATTTTCTTATAGTAGTTAAGGTTCTCTAGTAGCTTCTAGGTAGCTTCTTTATTAGGCTAACCTAGCCACTTTACTAGATACTCTCGCCTATAGGTTTAAGTATTATAGTATTGTAGAATCTCTTTAACTTTATATCTTTCTACTAGAAGAGTGTTCTCTAGAATCTGCATAGAATCTAGCTAGAACCTCTTCTCCGCAAAGAGTTCTCTGTAGAGCTTAAGTAATAATATATTAAACACTAGGTGCACTCTATCTATTAATAGTAGTAGATCTAGTCTATATACTAGCTTGCTAATCTTCTTTATAATTGTAAATAGACCTATATAATAGGCATTAAACTTCTTAGATAGTTAGTTAGTTGTTAGATTCTTTGCCTAGAGCAGCACTTACTTGCCTTTAGCAAAGTGTCTATCTACCTGCTTAGTATTATACTAACAAGAATTACTCTTCTAGGTATACTCTAAGCTATTCTTTGCTGCTATCTAAAGGTTATGCTACTACTTTAGCTATCTAATTATCTACCGCTAGAGGTCTAGTGTCTTTCTACTATTAGCCTAGAGTTCTAGAGAACAGTATAACTAGTGCTTATTAAAAACTCTATTAAAGTCTTACAGATTAATTCTATAAGCTACCTTAATAGAGAACTCTCTATATACTAAGTAAGTTTTTAAGTTGTATACGTATTCCGCATATAGCAATAAATCTACCTAGTTATTCTATTAGTAGTTTATATAGATGCGTAGATAGATTTTTAACTTCTAGTTTTAGCGTTCTGTCTGTTTGTTAGTCTATAGATAAAAGGCTATACTAAGATAATAGTTAATCTTTAAATAGTAGCAGATGTTAGACTAGAATTAGCTAGTAAACACTAACCTGCAGTCTAATATTAGAGTATTAGAGAAACTATGTTTAAGAAAGCACTACTAGAGCAGTAGTTTAGCTACTCTCTAAGAAGTAATTGCTTTAGTTATAGGTAGGTACTAGACATACTTGCTAAACCTATTAACTAGAACTAGAATTAAGTTATACTTATTCTCTTAGTTGTTCTTTAACGTTAGTAGGTCTGTTATAAAGTCTAGGGAGTAGTGCCGCTAGAGTATATTAGGTATAGAGAGTAGAACTAGCACTTTTTATAGCTTATATCTATAGATCTTGTTTAGTTAGCATACTGCATAATACTAAACATACTTATATATATTCTTTTTTAGATTTAGCTAGTAGTACTTTTGTTTTAACAACTAGGCGCTTTTCTTATAACTATAGTAACTTTTTATAGAGTTGTTATAGTTCTTTATAAGAATAGCTTAGCAAAGAGTTACGTCTTAGAGAATCTACACTTTTCTACTTCTACGCAGAATTCTACTAGAGTTAACTTTCTAGTAGTAGTAATCTTTAGCTGCTCTGCCTGCCTTCTAACTTGTTAGTAACTTATAAGCAGCATCCCGCTTCTAAACCTATCTAATATAGTTAGTTAGACGTTCTAGTGTGTCTAGAGCGTATATAGATTCGCCTTATACAGTATTGTTTATAAGGTAGATAGATAACCTAACTTATTTATTAAGATTATAAAGAAGAGTCTCTATAATATTAAAGCTAGATTTCTAAGCTTTAAATAATTTAGATTAACTCTAGCTGCTATAGCCTATAAATAGCTAGTTAAGAGCTAAAGAAGACGCATCTCTAGTACTTATAAATAGATAAAATTTCTTAGAGGCGGTTTTAAAAGGTTGCTAAGATTCTGCAGAATTATTACTAGAGTTGCCTATTACTCTTATTGCCTGTTTAACGTTTTTAGCCTTAGACTTCTAGATAGTCTATATTTAAAGCTTCTATTAGAGAGTTAGTAGCATAGCGTCTTTTAGAGCCTACTACTCTCTAATAACTAGTCTCTTTATATAATTAGAACGCCTTAAGAGGCTATCTGCTAGGTTCTCTAGTCTAGGCTTATATTTAACTTTAAAGTTAAATCTAGCTAGCTTCTCCGCCTAGCGTGCTTGCTTAGAGAAGAGCTTCTTTATAGTTATAAAGTACTATAGATTATTATAATTAGAAAGTACCTAGACTATTAACAGAGCGTGCTTAAGGTAGTATCGCTACTATCTAAATATCTTAATAATTACGGCTAATTTCTTGTTATAAATATGCTATCTAATTAATAGGCCTTAAAACTTTCTGCTTTAGAACGCTACTAGTTTCTAGTGTTTTTCTATTAATACCTCTAACAATTATAGTTATAGTAATATAGCAGCTATAGCAAAGTCTAACGCATTAGTAAGAACTATAATTAGCTTAGTAGAATTAAAGTGTTATAGTATAGAGACTTTAGTAAACTTCTTTCTAATAGTAAGAAAGGCCTAGTATACTTCCTCTAGCTAACTCTATAGTTTATACTATTCTATTAGGTCTTTATAGATTTTTGCTAGCGTTTTCTTCCCTCTCTTTATTGTAGCAGAGCCTTCTAGCTCTAACTCCGGCCTTTAGGCGGAGGTTATATAGTCTACTAGTAGATATATAATTCTAGAGTAGTTAAAGATAAATCTTTAATAGAAGTTAGTAAAGCTAAGAAACACTTAGATGTTTTTATATTCTTTAGGCTCTAGCTACTTCTAGATTATCTGCATACAGATAGAGTCCATAACTACGCCTCTAGGTATAATAATAAAGCCTAGAAACTCTACTAACTTTGTTATAAATAAGCACTTGCTTACCTTGTAAAACAACCTCTATTTAACAAGTTAATCTAGAATCTTTTTAACGTAGAATTAATAATTCTTCTTGTTCTCTAAGTATATAAGAATGTTGTCTAGATAAACTATATAGATATAGTTAATAAGCCCCTCTAGAGCTCTCTAGACATAGAATCAGAACGTAGCTAGAGCATTTGCTAATTTAAAAGGCATAACTAGATATTTAAAGTAACTATATCTAGTTTTAAAAGCTATTTTCTACTTATTGCCTTCTTTAATTTAGAGTCTGTAGTAGGCATCTTGTAGATCTAGCTTAGAGAAGATAGCAGCTTTTAATAGCCTATCTAGCATCTTATTTATAAGGGGAATAGAATACTAGTTCTTAATAGTAACCTTGTTAAGGCCTCTATAGTCTATATAGAGTTACAGTATACCGTTAGCTTTTAGCATAAATAGAATAGGTGCTTTAGTAGAGAACTTGCTTAGATATATCTAACCTTTCTTCTATACTATATTGAGATAGGCCTATAGTATTTCTAGCTTCTTTCTAGAGAGGTTATAGATAGGCATGTTTAGTATTTTGCTCTCTAGTTTAATGTTAATAGAGTAATTATAATTCTAATATAGTGCTAATATACTAAACTAGTGCTTACTAAATATAAACTACTTATAGTATAGCTCTAGAGGGACGTGCTAAAGCTTCTTTAGGTCTAGCTTATTATCTATAGAGTTAATAGAAGAGTAGTCTTTGTCGCTATCTAAGAGAACTTAGGCTATGCCTATAGGTAGCATCTTAGAGCGTTAATAATGCTTCTATATAATACTTGCTACTATATGCTTCTCTGTAGCTTTAGGAAGCCACAATAGATCTAGATACTATATAACACAATACTAAAAGTAGTCTATAACTTTAAGTATTTTATTCTAAAGCTAGAGAAGTCTCTTATTATTAAAGTATTCTATGTTAAGAACAGCGTCCCCGCTTAGCCTCTAGGCTAGTAGTAGTCTACTATTCTTCTAGTTACTTTCTAATAGAGTGTTAATTGTCTCCTCTAGAACCTAGTAGACTAAGTTATCTAGATGTATAAAATATGCCTTTTCTTCTAGTTCTATAGAGTAAAATAAGTTCTATATAGTAGTAATATGCACTTTCTCTGCATTTTTAGAGAACTACTTATATATGCCTTTAGAGAAGCATATATACAGATTAGCAGATACTAACTATAGATAGCCTAGTACTAGGTTATATTTCTTAAAAGTAGCTAACTAGAATTCTTATAAGCCTATAGATTTAACCGTACTATTACTATTAGAGCAATTAATAGTTAGATCGTAGAGCCGCTAAATATCTAGATAGTTGCTATTAACAAATATAGCTACTAGCTTTTAATAGAATAGTTTGTGTTCTAGGTAGAGTTTATCTACTATATGCTAGCTAATAAGGTTTAGCTCTGCTTCTAAGTTATAGAGAGCTTAGAAAGATATTAGAAACCTATTAGAGCTCTAGAGAGATATAGTAACTATAATATAGATTTACTTTCTCTTAGTTTTAGGCTCTAGTTGTAGTTAAGATAGATTAGTAACTAGAGCTTCTCTTTCTCTAACTCTTCTATTAACTAGAAGTTGCTGTTATTGTTTTCTTTATAGAAGTTGTAGCTATGGTTCTTCTAATAGCTTTTCTAGTTACTCTAGTCTTTGTTCTAACCTTAGCTATTATTACTATTATTTAACTAGGTAGCTGCTAGAGTGCTGTTGCTCTAGCTGCAAGTAGATATATCTCTATAGCTAGCATATCTCTTATTTCTCTTCTAATTAGAAGATATAGCATGCCTTTTACTATAGTTAGCGTTGTTACTTCTATAAGTAGTTATAGAGCAAGCTGCTGTCTCTGTATTACAGAAGGCTTATTTAAACTTATACTATTACTAGATATTGTCTAGACTGCCGTTACGCTAAATCTTCTATTAGAGATAAGGCAGGGTTTTAGACTATATAAAGATAATCTTAAAATTATAGTTTTCTATACTATTATTAAACTTAAAGAAGCTGTGTAGTAGCAGTAACTTCTAGCAATTTAGCAGTATTAAAAAGATGTTAACTATATTGCCTTCTCTCTACTTAATATTAAAGAACTTAATATAGTTCTTATACTTAGTAAGAATAAAATCTTATATAAGTCGCTTCTTCTCCGCCTTAAGATTGAACTATAATTAGATAGATCTCTAGTTAATCTGTTATTAGGTTAGTTTGCAATAGATGCTAAACTAGATAGTATCTATAGCCTAGTAGATTCTTATAATAGAGTTCTCTAGTATCTATACGTACTAAAAAGCTGTTTTAATGTCTTTAATCTACTAGTCTACTTGCTAGAGAGATAGAGCTTTACTCTTAGTATCTAGCTTAGATTTAGATTAAATATTATTTAAAACCTAGATAATCTTTCTAGCCTCGTTAAACGCTAGCTGGTTAGGCTCTAACTAGTTTCTGCCTTTAGTTAGGCCTAGAGCCTATAAGGCTTAGTTAATCTAGTTTCTTTAGATAGCTAGTTTAGCCTTAGTGGCTCTAGCAAGCTCTGCCTTAAAAAGATTTTTAAGAAGTTGCTTAATAAATAAAGATTAGCCTATAGTTAGAATAGCTATAGAATCTAGCCTAGGCGCCTCTGCGGTAGGCAGAGGGTCCGCGTTTAAACTAGTTACTAGAATAAACTAACTCTAATAGAATAGTATATCTATTAAAGTGCTAGTAGAGCTATAAGCCTGCTTATCTTCTAATTTTGTAGAATCTAACGCTTAATTGTTAGATACACTAGGCGTTGTGTTTCTAGCTAGAGGTATACTAGGTAGTAACAAGTTCGCTACTATATTGTATATAGAATACCTCTAGAGGTCTATTAGATTGCTGTTAGAGCTAGGCTGCCGCAAGACTAACGCATTGTTGTTAGCTACAGTATATACTTAACGTTAACTTCTAGCTATTATAATAGGTATAGAAAGATTAGATATCTCTTTTAACTACCTCTTCTAAGAGAGAGTATAAAGAACTTAAATTGTAAGAGCACTATAGGCAGGCAAGAAAGATAGAACAAAACGTATAGTATTAGATAGAAAGAAACAAATTCTTAGAGGTTAAGTCTTTAAGAATTTAGAAGAAGATATACGTGTGTGTATACTCTAATAGATTACTATAGTAGCTCTATAGTGTCTCTAAAGGTTAGCATGCCTAAAGTAGAAAGTCTATAATATACTCTCTTTCTTTTTAACTCTTACTTTATAATCTATTAGGCTTCTAGTATCTATAGAGTTAACTACTCTAACTTAGCACGTCTTATATATTAAAGAGACATTGTTAATCTTCTTCTTATCTACTAGCTACAACATGCGCTGCGTAGGTATAGATATATTAGTGCTATATTTATATTCTTTTAATAAAAGCTTCTTTTATACCTAGTCTATCTATAGGTTATGCTTTTAGAACTAGAGAAGTTCTAATATAACATTATATATGGCCTTTATAAAAATGTCTAGAGTTATTTCCTTATAGTGCCTCTATATCTCTAGAGGTGCTAAGCTTACTTTATATATAATAAATAGCTTATCTAGCATTAATTCTCTATTAGCTACTTAGAGAAAGTAAGCTTGTTTCTTTAAGTGTGTAGTAAGACCTACTTAATATAACACTTCTTAGAATATATAACTTACTCAGGCTTCTAAGTCTAAGAGTGCTAATAATACTACTCTATTTAGCTTAATAGAGAGTTTAATAAGGTAATTAGTTCTACTAGAATTAATAGATTAATCTCTAGTACTCTTAGACGCTGTTCTAAAAAAGTCTTCTTAGTAAATCTATTATATTTCTTATATCTGCTATAGATCTTATACTTAGAGTTTAGATAGTTCTACTAGTACGTGTTGTAGCACTATCTATTAACTACTAGCTATATCTAAATTACTACTTATAGGTTGTCTATTCTAAGAAAGTAGACATAGTTGCGTTTATTAATAAAATGCCTTTTATATAGGTTGTTCTTATAGTTATACTACTAAACATAGTAAGAGAAGTATTCTAGAAGAAACTATCTATTATTTAGCTTTAAGTCTTAGTGTATACTATATTAGTTATTACTATAGACTATCTATAACAAGTCTCTATATTGTAGATTTCTAGAGTCTAGTTTATACTAGAGTTATAGGCTAAGTAGTAGTAGAAGTAATATTAGTAAAGGTTGTTATTCTTTTATATATTGTATACTATACTTTGTCTTAGCTTCTATCTAATATTAGTTCTTAGCGTCTTCTAGGTTACTTAATACTTGTTAGTAGTTATTAGTTTATTATTTAACCTACTAGATAAGCTAGTTAAACTCTAGAGTAAGCTCTTCTTCTTTAGATTCTACTATAGATTAGATAAGTTCTTAATATATCTTTATATATGTCTCTTTCTCTATATAGCACTTACGTAGCTAGCGTTAGTGTTAGTAACACGTAGTGTCTTGTCTAATCTCTATAAGTATTTTTCTAGAAGTGTTTAAGAGATTATCTATTTTATGTTAGTAGTCTTTTATCTCTTTATAGAGTTATCTAATGTTATTAAGCATAGTTTGTTCTCTAGCAACTTTCTTTAGGTTATATTTAACTACTAGAAGTTTCTTATCTTTAAAACTTATATAGCTTGTTCTATGTTAATAGAATAGATCTTTATATTTTTTACTAACTTTAAGGCTTCTTTCTTCGCTATAATATTCTACTATATAATAGTGTTAGTCTTTGTTAATAACTATTACTTCTTTATCTTCTACGTTCTTATAGTAGAGAGTAGCTATATAAATAGAAGATTTAATACACTTAGTATTATTCTTAAAACTAGACTCTAGGTCTTCTATAAGTTGTTCTATGTTATTAGTAAATACTTTCTAATTAGTAGTATCTATAGTATTAACCTTACAGATTAGAATATTAAGCTATTAAAGAATCTTATTCTTTATCTTATAGTCTTTTACAAAGTAGCCTAGTTTACTATAGTTATAGTAGTCTTTACTACCTACGTTGTTAAAGTAGTATTCTTCTCTACTCTTCTTTTTATTCTAATAGAGTAGTAGCAGTCTCTTGTTAAGATTTAAGAGGTCTATTGCTTTAGATCTAAAGTATCTACTTTAGGTGTTATTATAGATACAGCGTCTAGTATTAGATTAATAACATTCTTTTTACTATTCTTAATTTAGATTGTTTTACTATTAGTTCTATAGCTATAGGTGTTTATATATATTGTTTATAACTTATATACGCAGATCTTTTTCTAATTCTAAGTAAAGCTTATAGAGATAAGTGTTAATATTAATTATCTTGTTTTCTAGATTCTTAAGAGTGTTAATTACTGCACTAGTGCACATAAGTTTCTTCTTAACCTTAGGCTTTAGACCTTGTCTAAACATAGTTATTAGTATAGTGTTATTCTAGTTAGTGTTCTAAGTAATAGCTTAGAAGTTAGTAGTATAGTCTATAACTAACGTAGTCTACCTAATTGTCTAGATGTTGCGTCTAGCTATAATAGGTTTATTAGTAACCCTAAAGATCTATCTAATCTTAGTCTTAAACTTATTAAAGCTATTAAGCTAGATATTATTTATAGCTAAAGTTATATTAATTATCTTATTCTAAAAAAAGAGCTTAATCTATTTAAAGGCTTTACTATGTATATAGAATATAATAAGCTTAACCTTATCTTTGTCTTTAATAGATATGCCTTAAAAGGTAAAGAATAGATTAAACTAAAGTAGCTAATTCTTAAGCTTAGAATAGGTTTTATTATAGAGGTCTAGTTTAGTAACTTTAAGGCCTAACGTGTTGCGCATATTAGAGCTGCTAGAGGTAGCTTAATCTTCTAAGATATTACTTATATAAGAGGTGTTTAAAATATTAAAGTTATACTTTAGTTAAAGACTATAAGCACAGATTCTATTAGTTCTTAGGTATAAACAAGGTATAGAAGATTAGAGTAGATTATTAACTAAGCAAAACTTGTAATAATAGAGTGTAATAAATAGTATAGAGTATACTGTCTAGTTTAAAAGTAGGTTAAGATTCTAAAGACAAACTTAATTAACAAGGTTAAATAAAAACTATAAGAGTTATGTTTCTAAAATCTATATAACGTGTTTTATAAGCGAGTTAGCAACCTAAGTAAGTTAGCAACGCTAAACTAGTGCACTATCTACGCGCAACTATTGCGTAATATCTTAACTATAATAATCTTAAAAGATATATACTAAAGCTAATATATAGCTTACTATCTCTAATATTAATACGCAACGCGTGCGAAGTGTTAATTAAGCTATAATAATATATAATATACTAGAAAGCACTTTTATTAACTAACGCGCTAAAAAGCGCATGCAACGTAACTATAAAGCTAACTTAAAGCGCCTAACAAAACTAGAAGAAGAGACTATAGTCTAAAGAATTCTTAAGCTGTCTAAATAAGAGCTTGCGCCTCTAAGGTTCTATATATAAGAAATAGCAGATAAACTTCTTTAAGCGCGGTAAAGTAACTCTATTAGTAAAAACTAGGTTAACAACTTTATTAAGCGAACTTCTAAGCTCTATACGCGCTAGAACTATTTATATAACTATTAGCAAGCTGTCTATAAGAATTCTATAGCTATCTAGCGCTAGCTTAACTTAGTATAAGAGATAAAACAGAAGTATAAAATTATAGACAATAATATTTACAACTTTAATAAGACTAGCTTTATAATAGGCAAGATTTTAGCATAGATAGTTGTTACTAGTTTAGAAGTAGCTAGAAAAAAGAAGGTTATCTAGCTAGACATCTATAAGTAGATTACTATTATCTAAGGCGTTAGCGCTGTAGGTTATCTACTTCTACTTTTTATTATCTTTATAGATAGTGTGCTTATTAATATCTAGTTTAAGAACTTACTACGCGATTAGATTCTTAAAGTTAGCTCTAATAGCTAGATAAATAATTAGCTTACTCTTGCGTAGTTAGAGCACTTTAATAAGTATATAAAGTTAAGCGCTGTAGATGCGTACTAGCTGCTTATACTTAATAGCTATAAGAGCTATAGCTTGCTAAAATTCTAGAATATTTGTAAAAAGAAGAAAATTATTCTTTGCTATATGTCTCCGCATTTATTGCATCTACTATAGCCTCTTAATATTAGTTGCTTTGCGCTGTTAAAGCGTAGATATAGTAACTAGATCTTAGCCTTAGCACGTAACCGTATACACTTTGTTAGCAAGAAAACGTTTCTATAAGCATTTAAGCTAGCTTTTAAACAGTTATTAATAGTAGAGAATATTAAGGCAGGCTTTAGAGGTGCTAGGCTAGTTCTACATAACCTAGATGCTGTTCTATTAAAGCTAGACGTAAGGTTGTAGACTCTAGCACTATTACTACTAAAGCAGAGTGTATAGAAGGCGTAGACACCACGCAATACACGCAAGATTAAAGAGTAGTCTACGCTTATTTAATAAAGAATCTAAAACTAGCATAGATTCTCTAGAAGCTTATTAGATAAAAAGATTAATTAGCTAAGTAAAGGCGCGCAGTAGATTGCACATAATATAGTATTATTATAGAAGAAACAAGCGCGTATACAAAGCGCAATTAATAAGCTTATAAAGCGTTAGTTAAGAAAACAAAAGTATATTTAGATAGAGAAGACTCTAATAGTAGAGAAAGTATAGAACTTAATTGCTAAGAGAGAGAGTAGAGAGCGTTATACTAGTAAGAGGCCTACGCGCAAAGTGCGCAGTGCTATACACTATAGATATTGTAGTAAAAAAGAACATAACTTATACACTTATAAAGTAGAAATAGAGAATACTAAGAGTAGCAATAAGTCTAAAGAATAGATTAACTTACTATAATTTTTAATAAGTGTGTTATGCGTTGCGTAATTGTTGCGCGCAGATAGTGCGCTAGTTTAGCGTTACTAACTTACTTAGGTTGTTAACTTGCTTATAAAACACGTTACTTAAGTTATTTTATAATATCTTATAGTTTCTTATAAAGTTCTATAGAGAGTTCTATAAGAAGTGTATAATATATATAGAAATTATAGAAATTTATATAACTCTTCTTTATTATTATAGCTTAGACTTATATATAGACTTTTATAGAATATTTTACTATATCTAGAGTCTAAGATAATAAAGTAGTAGCTTTACTTTTTTAGAGACTACTTATAAATCTATCTATCTCTATAGTAAAGTCTATACTAATATAAGTCTATAAGATAACTAGTGCTAGTTCTAGACTAGTAAAAAGTATTATAGTACTATAGTCTAGATAGAGATAAGATAGAGACTATATAAACTTTATAGTAGAGATTAGATTAGAAATAAGCTAGTATAGATAGAGATTAAGTTAGAGTTAAGCTAGTATAGATAGATATTAAATTAAGATTGCATAGATATAAGTTTAGATTAAGTTAAAATATCTATAGAGATTAGAGTCTAACTTAGCGTTGTTATATTCTCTTAAAGTTTAGATTAGTATATTATATATAATAGTAATACTTAGATTGTTATAGCTATTTATTATAGTATATTATTTTAGTACTACTTAGATCTAAGTTTTTTCTAAGGCTATTAACTTTATTATAATAGAGTATCTACTTTTTTAGTACTACTAGTATCTACCTTACTACTAACACTAATAGATAGCTTAATATTAGCTAGTAGCTCTACTAGATTATCTTTTTTATTAGAAAATCTATCTTTCTCTACTCTATCTTTTTTGTCTACTAAGATTAGCTCTGTAGATATATAATTCTTAAGAAGTGTAATCTTCTAGATACTTTAAGTAGATAGATAATTTCTTTAATCTCTAATTCTATCTCTAGTAAGATTAAAGACACGTTTAACTTTAATCTATACTACTTAGACTACTAGAATATCTTTAGCAACTTATACTAAAAAAGAATAAGCTAATTTATTAGCTTTCTACTAATCTAAAATAGTAAAGTCTCTACTTTAGCTTATCTAGAAAGTACTTAGATATTATTCTTCTTCTAGATAAGCTTAACTAAGCTTACTAGTACTTTTAGAAGGTAATAAGCCTCGTATAGATACTAAGAAACTACTAGACTATAAAATCAAAGTAGATAGAGGCTTTTAAAACTATTTACTAGTAGATTACTCTATTAAGAGAGTATTTAGTACTAGTATAGATATAGAGAGTTACCTAGAATTACTCTAATAGTAGCTTAGGTAGTTAAGAAACCGTTGTTAATAAAGATAGTTATCTTAAATATTCTAGATTTTATTCTAAGCTCTATTAGCATAGTGCTGTAATATTTTACTATAATAATTATACTTAATACGCTATTAACTTTTATAAAGAATTAAGAATTATTATATAACTAAACAGATATTTCTTCTCTTCTCTAGTTCTTAAGTAGTACTTTCTAAGTTTTAAACAATCTTTCTTAGCTGCTACTATTACTACTACTAGCTATTTCTAATCTAAATTATTACTCTCTTTACTAAGCTTATTAACTATCTAATCTAGAAACTTAAATAGACAATTGTATATTACCTAGATATAAGAGAGCTATAGCTTTAAATTCTTACTTAGGGAGTTAGTAGCTTCTTTAAACCTTTTTAGTATATAGATAATTAACCTTAGATACTACTAATTAGCTTAGCTAAGGCAGAGTCTTTTTAAATTCTTAAAATCCGCTTTAATAGTCTTAGTATTTGTTAAAGAGCTAGAAAACCTTATAGACTTTAGAAAAATCTCTCTCTCTAGCTATTAATCTATATATAGCTGTAGTTTAACTACACGCTTACACATATTATATATAGAGATGTACCTAGTCTTTATATTCTATATAACTAATAAATGTTTCTTTAGAATAATATTATACTAAGTTGTAAGAAAGTGCTTGTAGCGTTGCAGTAAAAGATCTATAGCTATAGTAATAGCTTATCGCTAGATAAAAGTAAGTATATAATAAAGATATATAATTATAAGTAGCTTACTTTATAAAGCAAGTTAGAAATAGACATCTATGCCTAGATATCTCTAATATGCTTCTGCTATAGAGTATAACTTTTCTTAGTAGCTAGAGAAGCTTTAAGCTTTAGATAATAGATAATATTAGACACTACTAGGTTAATAATATATACTAGGTAAGAAATCTAATTTTTTACTAAACTCTAATAATGTCTCTACTCTTAGAGGCTTGTCTTGATAGTCTTTTTTAAAGTACTATTATAACTGGCATTACTATAGGTAATAGCTAGTAACTTTAATATTGTGCTAGAGTTGTCTAGTATCTACAATATCTCTATAGCTATTCTAGAACTAGAATCTTAACTACGTATTAAAGTAAAATCTAGTAGAGTCTTCTATAGTTGCTATTTATTATTAATATAATAGCTATTAATAGCTAGAAAGCTAAGATAGTTATTAGCAGTCTAGCTATTAGTTATAATTAAGACTTTTGTGTTTTTGCTAAGATCTTGCAATCTTAACGCGTTAGCTATCTAGTATTAGCTTTTAGAGATAAGACTAAGTTTATTATAGTTAATTAATATAGTCTATAGCCTTAGAACATATATAAATTACTAGAAAGAAAGTTACTTAATTATTTAGAAAACCTAGTTATTATTAATAACTACTCTTAGTACTTTTTTTATATGCGCTTAAATAGAGTAATATAGATCTATAATTATTTAAGCATACTAAGTTTGCTAGATCTATATTAGAGATATAGATAGTAATTCGTAAATAGTAGTTGTTTATAGAGCATAACTCTAACTCTTAAAATAATTAATAAGATATTTAGTCTATATCTACTTAATAGTTAATACTATAATAAAAGACTATAATTAAGATAGTAAATATGTAGATAACTAGATATAGTATAGAAAGCTTCTCTAAAAAAAGCCTAAACGTTTTCTATATAAGCTATAGAATTTTAACAACAATTATTTATTTCTAGATTTCTTCTCTATATAGTTTAGCTCTACTATTTTTTTTTAGAAAGTATAAATTCTAACCGTTTCTTATAGACTAAGTTAATAAATAGATAGGTAATTAAGTATAGAAATAAGTTATTAACCCCCTACTTAAATAGTCTAAAAAGTAATAAGTTTAAACTTATATAGAACTATAGAAAGTTTAGAAAAGAGATCTAACATGCTATTTAGATTAAAGAAAGCTATTACTATAATAAAAGACTATAGTAAAGAAACTTTACTAGAGTAAGATAATAAATTAGAGATATCTAATTTTAAAAAAACGTAGAGTTGCGTTACTAGCAAAAATAGACATAGTAAATAGTTTAAATTAATTTACTTACTAGTGTTAGATTGCTAGAGAAGCTAGAATTATTATAACATTATATTATTATGTTATAGATCTCTAGGTGAACTCTATCTTAGCTTAGGCTAATAAGAAACTGTATTATTTTAGCGCTTATCTATATTAATTAGCTGTTATTCTAAGCTATTACATTAGATATCTTAGCCTATACGATCTATTTTTTATAATTATTAGAGAATTTCTAAAAGTTAGTAAATTTTTTAAACTTTAACTTCTTAATTCTACTAGTAGCTGTCTATGCCTCTAAAAACTACTCTTTAGTCTTACACTTATTTAGCTAGAGCTTATAGAACTTCTTAAGTCTACTCTCTAGAACTTTTTATTTTTCTTAATATTTATTATTAGCTCTAGCTAAATATAAGTTGCTGCTATAGAGTAGTGTGTCTAGGTTCTTACCTAATAGATCTACTACAGAGATAGGCTTATATTATCTAGCATTATTAGTAACTATATATAATAAAGAAACATAATAAACCTACTACTAATTAGAGTCTAATACTATAGCTAGATTCTTAGCTATAAGTTTATTATAGAATGTCTTCTACTTCTACTAAGTAGCTTTATTTTTAAAGGTATTAGTAGTAAGCTTCTAAAGACTTTACTAATACTTTATATATAGAATCTTTTCTATAATATCTTTACTACTAAATAGACGCTTAGCTACTCTAGAGCTATATTTTTTAGACTTAGACGTATCTAGTATAGTAGTCTTATTAATAAACGTATATTGTCTATATAAAGTAATCTTGTTGTTAATTTTATTCTACTTACTATAAACATTAGTAAGCTACTTCTCTAGCTACTCTACTATAGTAGTATTAGTATAGGTATATAATAAGGTGCTGTAATAACTTTTAGCATTTCTAGGTATTAAATTATTTAGTAGCTAAATTCTTAAAAGCCTCTTTTAGCGTAGCCTTTTACTAAGATTTAGACTTTAATATATAGACTAAATTCTTAGTAAGCCTTTTCTTTAGAACTAATCTTATAGATTAACTAGTAGTATTAGTAGTAATCTTAGTCTTCTTCTCTTTATCTAGCAGTACAGCTCTAGATCTCTATAAAATAGCATAGTTAGTATTACTAAGTAGACTACTACAGCTAACTTTATAGTAGGTAGATTAGTCTTATATAGTAGTAAGTCTCTAATCTTATTAGAAAGGAATAGTGCTGATTTTATTATCTCTAGAGACAAAACTCTATCTATATTAGCCTTATCTATAACTAATAGTAGTAATAATATATTAATTAGATTGTTCTATTTCTCTAGTTTAAATTATGCTAGGATATAGTTACTAGCTTTAAAAAGATTCTAGAGATTATTTTTCTATATAATATATATTACATAGCTGCTAAATATAGTAGTAACTGCGATAAAAATATATAATAGAGTAACAAGATAGAATTATAGAGAATTATAGTATAGTAACATTGTAGTAAGATATTAAGTTTTATACTTTAGATAAAGTCTATAAGTAATTATTTAATTAGGTCTTAGGGATAAGTATATATAGAGGTACTTAAGGGGTAGTTATCTAGTTAAAGACTATAGTAACTAGAGTTATAAGAAAGAGTATAGAGTAGACTATCTATTTTATAAGTAGAGTTAAGATATTCTAATAATAAAGTTAATTAACAAAGTTAAGCATAAACTATAAGAGTAATGTTTCTATAAACTATATACCTTAACAATTATAGTAGTAATATATACTAATTCGTATTATATATTCTCTAATTATACTAGGTACTAATTACACTAATTACTAATTATACTAATTATGCTAAGCCCTAATTAGGTTGTATGTCCTATTAGTTATTAGCTAAGTACTAATATATAATAATTACTTACTTATTATTTACTCTATTATTATAATTACTATGCTATAGCTACTAGAATTAGATAAATTCTTTCTATATTTTGTAAATTATAACACTATCTCTCTTCTGTCTTAGCTTAGTCTCTTAAGCTTACTTATATAATATAGGGCTCTTCCTTAATTATTAGGTAGATCTTAATAATACTAAAACAACTAAACATCTTAAGTTTAGCTTGCTATTATTATCTATACAAATTTATTAAGACCTTTAAAGAGATAATAATATAGAAATATAAAACCTATATAAAGCATAACTAAGTATATAAGGTTTAGATCTAGTTTAGAAAATATAGTAAGTATATTTACTTAGAGCAACGTTATAATATAAAGGTAACTTAATCTAAGTTTACTTAACTAGCGTCTAAGAAAGAGAAATTGCGTATATATATAAAATAGTTATAAAGAATAAACTAAAGCACTATATATATTAAAAAAACTGTAGAAGACTTAGATATAGCTTATACATATAAGAAGTAGCTATAATAATAAATAGATTTATTAGAATATTATACTTAGAAGGCTATTATAGTAGAGAAGTATAGTATTAAAGAGTAAGAGTAGTTGAAAGTAGAGACTATTAAGTTAGATCTATCTAATAAGTTCTTGTTATTGCCTAGTACCTAGAGCGCCTTTAAAGGCTAGCTCTTAGACTACTAGAAAAGTAATATAGCACTATCTAATTAGTCTCTTTAAATTACTTTAATAACTACAAGTAGTTTATAAGGTATATAGTTAGTTTCTATGTATTTTCTAAGTTAGAGTATTCTAACTACTTAACTAGATATTTATTATAGCTATCTTTCTTCTAGTATTATATTATTCTTTTAACTTCCTATTAGTCTTTACTATTAGCTTAGTAATAGAAGTTGTTCTATATAGGCATTCTAGAATTAGCTAGTTCTAATAAGAAGATATAGAATACTATATAGATCTTTATATTCTTTAGTAGATTAAGTCTATATTAACTAAGCTTATCTACTTAGAAATAAAAAAGAGTCTAACTTTAGTATAGTCTAGTTTTTTTATTAGTCTTTGTATTTAAAGATTTTTAATAAGAAGATAGACTTTATCTCTCTCTATTAGCTAACGTGCTGATTTTCTTTTCTGGTTAATATAAGAGATTACTTATTCTTAAGCCTTATTAATATTTTATAGTAATTTTTTACATACTTTCTTTAGTTTAGCTACTAAGAATATAGCTATTTTAGTCTAAATAGTTATTTCTAGACTTCTAATAAAGAGGTTTAGGTATTTTCTATAATTTATAAAGAATAGTATTATGCTAATTACTTCTAATAATGTGGTATTATACGTAATCTATACTATAGGTAATAGTAGAAGCTAGTTATTCTAT